>JAUEJL010119026.1:0-11986 GCA_032274825.1 Drosophyllum lusitanicum | reverse complement strand
CCCTTTCCCTAGCGGACAACGTTGCTGGTAGATTCACTTCACCTCCGAGAGCCCCAACTACGCCCAGGTGCACTAGCAGTGCCATCATCTTCACCCTCCAGAGCCCAAAATCGTTCTTCCCATCGAATTTTACCAAATCGAACTTCGTTGAAGTCATCTTGTACCAAGATAGGCTACGCTTTTTCACAAAATCAAGATTATCATCTCCTCACTGTGATTGCCCCAAATCTGATTTAAAATCACCTTCTTGGATCCTTTCTTCCCCAGCCTCGAGAGCTCAAGATACCACTTGTTATGAATGAAAGAAGTATACAAGAAAGAACACAAGCTATGAATTAAAGATTTCTCTCCCTTATTAACGGATTCTCTCTATTTCACTACAAACGTCTCTGTTAAAAGAAAAATAAAAGAAACTGTACAACTATCTGAACCACCGATTTAGTTTACTAATAAGAACCTCTTATTCCAACAATGTGTGTGTGTGCCTTTAAAAATGGTGATTATCATCAACTATTAGATCAAAAACCAATCAACGATTCAATGTACTTACCGTAAAATGAAAGTTTCTCGCATAAATCCTCTCTAACTCCTACATTCTTTTATTGAATATTTTAATTAATTCCTAAAATTCTCTCTACTAATTGATCTGAGATTTAGTTTAACTTCACCTAATTATTTGTATCCCTAAAACCTCTTGACACAACTCGTAAAACCTCCAAATTACCATCCGAAAAAAGAACTCTTCCATTAGTCCGTTACCATCGAAAAAGAATCATTCTCGATTGCATTAAAGCCTTATCCCAATTATTCAAGATTCCCCTAAAATCTCTTGGTATTATTAAAAGGTTGGCGTTAAATATTGATATCGGTTAAAATATATATGTGATTTATATCTGATGTCTCATTATTGATTTTATTTTTGTGATAATTAGGTTAATTATTGTATTAATTTGTTATAATCGATCCGTGTTTCATGGCTTTAAAGAGAGGAAATATATGAATTGGTTAATAAACCGGATAAAATGAGAAAATATCATGGCTCTCACATATACGCGCTAGATTTAATCGAGGCCGTAAGCTAGGGCTGTCAATGGGGCAGATCGAATCAGATCTTTTAAAGATTTGACGGATCTTTTAAAGATTTGATCAAACCCATAGACCCATTTAATTGGATTTAGATTTGGAGCGGCGGCGAGTGGTGGTGGCGGTGGCGGTGGCGGTGGCGTTGGACGGTGGTGGTGGGGGCCTTTGTTATTTAGAGTGAGAGGAGGGGTGAGCAGGGAGTGAGAGATTGAGAGAGAGTCTATAGTGCTAGAGAGAGTGAGAGAGCAGGCGGTAGTGACCACCGTGGGCGGTGGCGGTGTCAAAGGATGGTGGCGGCGGCGTTAGGGTTGAGAGTGAGGGAGGTAGAGAGAGAGAGTGGGGTATAGAGAGGGGGAGACTGTATAATTTTATATATATATATATATATTTAAAAAGATTAAATATTGTTTTAATTAATAAAAAATTAGAAAAAATGGTAAAAAGACTAAACTACCCTTGATTTAACGGGTATGACTAACGGCCAACGTTAGTAAGGACTATCCTAGCTACAAAATGATTCATAAAGGACGATCTTCACCACTTTTGAAGTTAAAGGACTAAAACGGCAGAAATACCTAAGTTAAAGGACCATTTGAACAATTAACTCTAATTTAATATTGTACTTGATTAGATACTTATGTAATACATGTACGTACTGATTTAAAATTTTGATAAATATTAAATATTAATAAAAACATATTAAAGACAATAATGTCAAGCCTTTATTGGTTATAATTAAAAAGAATCTAAAACACTTATAAAATATTTTAAAATGATAAAATTAAAATTTTTGATTAAATACAATATTTTAAAATACTATAAATGGTAAATATGAATTTTATAAATTAGGGTTGGCAAATATGATATTTTTAACTTTTAAGAAGGACATAAAAGAATTTTCTCTAATATTTTTGATTCAATTTTGTCTAAGAAAAATTAAAACTGATTCTAATTTTAATTAAATGGATTCTCAAGATTAAGCAATTAAATTTATTATTATATTAAACAAAAGGTTATGATTAATAAATTGACTCATTTGGTATATTATTTATGTTAGAGATTAGAGATGGTACAATCATCAATGAATGATCCAGAGGTTGGTCTAGTAGTTTAAGGACATATATAGTGACAGCCGTGATGCGAGGATCAAAATTCAAAAATCATCTCCATCTCTATATATAGTTTGGGAGTCACATATGATATGATAGTGTGTATTAAATAAGTAGTTATATATTTTTTAATTGCTTACACTTTCTGTTTTTGGGTGTTGTTACTTACACATCATTTCCACTTGTTCATTCTTTTTAAGTTATAAAACAACCATCATTTACCCTATAATCTAGATTTGGTTGTCTTACTTTTTAGGCAAAGATTATATTATACTTGGTAATAAAATAGGACTTAAAGGTTGAGACAACTAACAAAGTAGAAAGTTTCAAACCCATATATACATACAAATTATAAGTTAAAGCAACAAAAGTAGATATACATTCCTTCACTTCTAATTTAAATTACAATTTCTAGCTGATGCCAGTCTATTTTTGAATCGATGAATGAAACCAATAGCTTTCCTTTTTTCTTTTTAGCCTAAAAGAAGGCTGGATTAATTAGTTAAATGGAAAGTTTTGGACCCTCCTTTTAATCTCCTGCAGAGCTAAAGTCACACGTTAACATATATCCTAAACTAATGGGCCTCCTAGTTTCTTGGGCCTTGACAAGTTCCCCCGTGTTGGTAAAGACTTAAGCTTTAGAAGTCACGATGATATCAAGTTGTATAATACATGACTTAAGATAACTATTTTATATACAAATTATGCGAAAATGATTTGTACAAACACCTATCCATTGTTACACCCACGCAACCCTTAAATAATTAAAATACCCAAATAACTAAAATACTCTAATTTAAGTGTTACATAAGTGCAACTTAGGTATAGATGCTATCAACCACGCACATCATTTCTTCATAAATTATAATTATGTATATAAAATTATATAAACCAAAAATATAAATGTTCATAATGTAATTCATCAATCTTTTTATTTTTTTGATATCCTACCATCCTTATAACTAAATAATATTCAACTTATAAGACTCGATACCCTGAACACGCTTCAAAAAACCAGACACATAATGGGTGAACGCACCAAGCTAGGACTTAGGGGTGTTAAAAAAAACCAAAAACTGACCTGCCCCGTATTAACAGAAACCGAAAAAACCGACATCCGTAGAAACCGTAACACGAAAACTAAGGTACATGTTAAACACGGAACAGGTTTGGATCTAAAATTCGATACCCGTGGGATGCTTTTAACACACACACACACACATATATATATATATGTATATATATATATATTTACACGCACAAACACATATGTGTTTATGTATAGTGCGAGGTTCAAATGAGAATATATATTTAGGTGAGAATGTTAGACTTAATCACCATCTTTCATTTGATTTGATTGGATGGTCTACTTGGCCTTTTATATTATTCACTACCCAACCATGAATTGCGATTGCTATGAATTATAAATTACAACCTTTAGATCTAATAGATTAATATCTAATTAATGACTAAGATTTGTTCTCTCCCTATATATATATATATATATGATCACTATTAGAAAACTTAAATTTCTCAAAATTACCAAACGTACTTTTAACCCTCACCATTTTCCCCAATTCTCTTTTTGAGCTTCGACATCGATAGTTTACAAGCCTGCAACGATTGAAAGTTCAACATAAAAATATTGAAATCGATAAACGGTGCCGACTTTAAGCCAATCGTTTCTTTCTACAAGACTCTCATCGAATCGGTAGGAATGGCAACGGGACGGGTTTGGGGCGGGGATTGGTCCCCCCGTCCCCGCTTAAAAAATCATGGGGATTTAAATGTGGATCCCCGTCTGGTAACCGGGGGAAACGGGTATCCGGCCCCTTTTAATATAAACATGCGATTAAATAGATAATTTTCACCGCAGAGATACCCGTTAAACTACAAGTATGATTTTCACTACGAGGATTGTCACCGTTAAGATTTTACCACGAGTTTTTGAAAACGATCAAATACAAACATATCTGAACGAAGTTAAAGTCTTAAAAAATTTAAATGCATCCAAAAAATTAAAACCAAATAATTCAAATAAAAACAATCTAAAATTTGGTTGTGTAAAAATGTATAAAGATTTGTATATTTCATATTTAAAATTAAATTTATGCATATTAATATATATATATATATATATATAATTAATATTAAATTATAATCGGGTATGTCGGGTAATTGGAGCGGGATCATCAAACCCGTCCCCGTTTAAATAATCGAGTTTCCCCGTCCTCGCCCCGTTTATGTCGGTTTTCGGTTTTCCCCGTCGGCTTCGGGTTTTTTTGCCATCCCTACGAATCAGTAATATATTTATTATTATTTATTGTTTTATTATAAATATTAATAAAAGTTAAGAGTAACCGTGACCCGAACTGTAAATACCCATCTTCCTTATATACCTGCACAACAGGTACCTTCTATCGGCAACAATTCATTATTACGAATATTAATAAAAATAAAAAATAGCTCAATTTAAGGGTTAACCGTGGGACCCAAACCGTAAATACCCGTCTCCCGTAAGGTACGGGCTATATGCAATTTGGTTTCGATTTATAAAACTGGGCACTCGCCCCGTGGCGACAGTTTTCAAAACATCCACTACCCCCCCTTGCCATGTGAACTTGAGGTAGGCCAACCTTGCACATAAGCCTTCAAGCCTTGAAATATGTCACGAGATCGAAGCCTCAAAACTCCGAGAGGGAGGCTGGAGGAGCTTTTTAAAAGTTGCTAAAAATAGCCATTCGCAAATATCTCCTGCTTAAATGGGCATACCAGCAGTTGATAAATGACTAGGTAAGGTTAAGGTTGATTAGCATTAACAGATAATTTGCACAAAACCCTACGTTACTATCACCTTCAAGTTAATAAGTTAACTTCCTAACCAACCTCTACACAGTGGAAGTAAGAATTCAAACCTAACACCAACAACCAAATTAGAAATTAAACTAACAAGAACCTTTCAAACTACTTCTTTGATCCACCACCACCACCTCCGCCGTATGACACATAGCTAGTGACGGCTTTAGTCCCTTCGGCAATTGCATGCTTCCCAAGCTCTCCAGGAACCACCAATTTTACAGCCGCTTGTATTTCCCTCGACGTCAATGTCATCTTCTTGTTATACTCCGACAACCGTGCCGCCGCCTCCGCCAGCCTCTCGAACATATCTGACATCAAATTGTTAATTACCGTCATTGCCTTCGACGATATCCCCAAATCTGGATGCACCTGCTTCAACACCTTGTACAAATATCTCTTATACCCTTCGCCGCCACCCTCCCCCATCCTCCTCCTCTTTTTCCTACTCCCACTGCCGTCTCGAGTGGTGATTTTCTTGGCCGGTTCTTGTTTTTCCGGCGTGGAAAGAGTGTCTTGAACTTTGATCTCTCTCGTTTCTTGACCGTTGTGGTCAATGTCTTTTTCAGCGCCGTTTTCGAGTTCGTCTAATTGAGTATCGTCGTCGTCATCTTGGGTTTCGAGTTCTTGTTGTGGGATTTTTTCGGTGAAAGTTTCGATCTTTTCGTTGGATGTAACACCTCTGGTGACTGGTTTCTTTGTGTTTTGATCAATTACGGAAACTTTGACAGTTTCTCGTATGGTTTTCTTGGTGGTCCTCACTAGTGATTTTGGTTTCGGAGCCATTAATTAATGTTAGTGTTGTGTTTTCTTTCCGGAATATTTCGGGGGATGTTTGAATCGACTGATGAGTGGGTTGCTGGGTTATAAAGTGGAAGTTGGTACAGTGTGCATGGATGCAGGTGATTGCACAAGGAGCCACGTGGAGGACACTTGTCGTTTGGCTGTCAGGTTGGATTGCTACGTGTGGTAAAAAGTTAAAAGATAAACATCGCAGTTGAAAAAGATTATTGTTTCTCGGTATGCACGTGTGAATAACTGGTGGAAAGATAAAAAAGAAAAGGGTTATTCCAACAAAAACACTTTGAAATATTGATGGATTTCACTATATATAAAAGCGCAAATTACGAAAAAATCAAGGCCGGTCCTTGATATGGGTAAGCGGGGAGATTGTTCGGGGTCCAAAATTTTAGGGGTTTATTTTTGTAAACCTATATATATGTGTATATGTATAGTGATAAAATAAGCTCTGTACTAATGCAATTGTTAAGGAAAAGATAAGTGAAAAATAAAAAGACGCATTGAAAATAACAAAGCAACATTCAGAATTTATATGTTCATTGGTCTTTATTGTTCACCATTCTTTCTCGTTGTAGCTATTGACCCTCCTAAAAAATGCAATCAAACTTTCGGTTAAACTTCTTCTATAAATCAAGAAGTTCACCCTTAATGTTATCTTACTATAACTAAACACAAATATTATTATTAAACGGAAAATATTAACCTTAGTTTTATTATTGGATAATTCTATTTAGCAAAATATACCACGAGGTATTGTTAAAGAAATTGAAAAAAAAATTAGAAAAGTTTATATTGCATAGCCATTTGGTTTTTCATTAAATAAATATATATTATAAATGTATCTCAAAAGCAATAAGGATCAAAAGTTTAAAATCCAATTTATATTTTACTTATTTATTTTTATTATATTTTAACGCTTTAGGGAGAGCTCTTTTTTTATTTTTGCCCAAGACCTCGTATATGTTTGTACCGGCCTTGGAAAAAATACAATAAATTATATTAAAATTGTCGTTATGTATAAACAACTTTATTTTGTACATAAAATCTACAAACAACTTACAAATTTGATTCATTGTATGTAGTTTACTCACACTAACCGGTTACCAACAGGTTTTTAAGATTTTTTTACCCTTTCTTTTAATTTTTCTGGGTTGAATGGATGAATATTCTTGATTTTTATCCACTACTTCAACATATCTTCAATCGATTTTCTTGAGTACATAACCACCACATGGATTTTGATTTTCTTCGATGGGTGCCAAAGTCTTCCAATAGATTTAAGGGTTTCCAACTCTTCACCATGTTTTACTTTTCAATTGTCTCGAGAGTTTCCAAGTCTTCTAATCGATTTAAGGGTATGCAATTTTGAAACTCGTTTCTATGACAAACTTGAAAAGAACAGTGCTTGAGACCTGGTTGAACATTGCTCGATTGCAGGGACAATGGAGGTTTGAAGGTGCGATTAGGATTCACGAGCCCCAAGGTTAAGGTGTGATTCAAGAACCCTTCAATGGAGTTGCGGGAACCTAGTAGTGATTCGTAACTATCCTATTAGGGTTTTACAAATCCTGCTTCGTCTTGTTCACCCTGCGAAGGAATACTAACAAGGATGATCGACCTCAAGGGTTCTAAACGATTAGGGAAAAGTCGTGTTCTGATTAGGGTTTTAAAGATCATCCTTCATCTTTTAAGCTTCATCTTGTTCACCCCAATGATTTTAGGTTTTCACTTAGAATCAAACTTTGTTCATGATTCAACCAGTTTTAGGGTTCTTGGTATGATTAGTGTTCCATCTGTGTTCTTCGTTTGTTATTAGGGCACCAAGAATAAATTTTTGTTCCATCTATGAATTGTGTTCTTCATTTGGACTCTGCAATTGTATCTGATATTCTGATGAAGAAATGATTTCTGTTTATGGATTTCCAATTGCATCAAATTTGTTGATTAAGAACATGAACCAATTCTTGATTCTATCAGTTTTTTGTTTCTTTTTGGTTTAAAGATGAACATATTGATGATAAACTTTGAAGAACATTTGAATTGCCAAATTTAAAAAAAATCAAAATTCAAGAAAAAAACTGATCAAGTTACAAATTGCATATAATAAACCAAATTTGTAAGTTGTTTGTATTTTTAGGTACAGAATAAAGTTGGTTGCACATAATGTCAATTTTTGCATAGTTTGTTGTAGTTTCGCGCACTTTGCCCTATATAAAAAAGCAAGCTGAAAGGTACGAACAAACAATAATATAGTGTATCTACTAGTGTGTTATTTATTATATGCTAGGACCGGCTTTTGGGAGCTACTAATAGATCAAACACAAGTCAATGTATATTTCGACTCAAAATCTCAAATTACAATTACGGAACTGTGAATTGAGCATATATTCCATATTTGATATTTCGGTCATTTGCATGGCAGTTCTGGGTCGTAGTGGTAACAGACCAATGTTATGTAATATGTATTTTAGTTGAGTGACCCGTGCATGCACGAGTGAGTTTTAAAAAACATTGAAAATGTAATGTGTAATAAATCATAAATAAAATATATAAAACATTTAAACAAACATAATCATATCCATAGAAAGAATAACTAATAGAACAATATATTTATTGAATGGTCGAATACTGAAATTAAGACGGGTTTCATATTTTCTGTATACTACATTCATAGTTTTATTTGTTGGGTTCCCATCAGCTTCACAAAGAACCTTAAAGCCCTTTTTGCTTGTGACATGAGAAACACTACATACAATTGTTCATGTGAAAAAACTAGACGTCTAAAAAACGATTCAACTTGGAATAGTGATTGACCCTGACTTTTATTAATGATAATCCTCAAAAATGATTTAGCCTTTTAGGCTCATATCTAATGTAAAGAACAAACAAAACAAACAAAAACTCATACTTAAATAAATAGATGATAGAAGATGTTCCATATCACAAACTAAACTGACAAACTTGTGTATTGCAATTTAAAAGCAATATGCTATTGATTTATAAAGTAAAAAAAATGTTTATGCGTCATAATTGTAGATGCTATATAATAATTAATTACATTAATGGTATTTAATATACAATAATTATTTAAGATTCAAACTTTGAAATTTTAGTTCAATTAAATCAGACTTAACATACAAAATTAATGATATAAAGAATCAAATCACAAAAAAAAACAAATATTTAAATAAGATAAAATAAATGTAATTATTATCAAGTAGAGTATACATGTAAGTATAAAGAAATATTAATATATAATTTAACCATATTTCTCATTGTTATTTTGGTTTAACAATAAAGAAATGTTTAATAACTGAATGAGTCAAACTGAAATACAAATATTCAACAATCTGATCACAAATACAATTCTAGCATAATATGTTAATCCTAACAATTCCAGTATTAAATGTTAAGCTTAACAACCTTTGCAAACTAAGAACACCCTAATAAAATAAAATTACTTTAAGTTTTTACGGTAACATAGTCATGCCAATTTCTGCTTCCAATTTATGCGAAAAGGTGTACAATGTGGATCTAAGGGTTTGTTGATAAAAGCATGGTTCTAAAAAGCTCGCCTTTGCCTCGTCATAGCTTGAGGCTTGACCATGCCGCCATGACATGGTCCAAGGCTTGCACATAAAGCTTGGTGTACGCTAAGGTCCTGCTTGACATATATTACTTGTTATAAGCCGTATTTTTTTAGGCGTGTTAGAGGTATTAAGCCATATGAGCCAAATATGTATAGTTATTCGGTTATAAAAATGGTTGAATATACCGAAAAAAAGAAATAGATTGATGAACCATGATATAAACTATAATGATGTGTTTTTATTATTTGTTTGTATAATTTTATATACATAATTAGAATTTATATACAAAATTGTCACCTTAAGTCGCGCTTTGTGAAACGCCGTGACCTCGCCATGGCTTCTAAGGCTTGAGGCTTGATCTTTCCGCCACGCCACGCCTCACCTCACATTATTTAGAATCTTGGATAAAAGATTAAGATAATAACCCGCAGATTTAAAAGCTTTTGATTCCTTGATTCATGTAAGGCTCTGGGCGGGTTATTCGGTTAATCAATCACTAATTATGCGTTTATTAAAACTATCACAGTTTAATCAATATTTTATTATAAAATACTTGCCATAAAAAACAATTAAGAGTTTAACGTTGTATGATTTAATCAATATTTTACTATAAAATCCTTGGCATCGAAAAATAGATCAAGAGTCTAACGTTGTATGATTATGTCAATAAAAGAGATATCTGAATTAGGAATTCATAAACATAAATGACATCATAAAAATAGATTATACCTCACTAATCGGTTGTAGATAAATATTCTCATATACCCTATATCAAAAATACCTCATAAAAATTGATTGTTGGTTTTGATTCATAAACATGTTCATTGATTTAGAGTTATATAAAAAAAATAAGTAGAAAATACATATTTGAAAAAGATTAAGTGTCATTATGTTTTGATTTACAAAAAATCAAATATAGTAACTCACTTTCTTCAATTATTATGAAATAGACTTTTTTATTAATAAAAATTTAAAATATTACTTTTTAAATTTTTGTCAGATTATACCCGTCGCAAATCTGACGCAAAAAATAGTCGTCGAAAACTGTCGCAACATATACCCGTCACAAAACCGTCGCAACTAGTAGCCGTCACAGAACCGTCGCAACATATATCCGTCACAAAACCGTCACAACTAATATCCGTCACAAAATCGTGGCAACTAATATCCGTCACAAAACAGACGCAAAATTATATTCGTCACAAAAAGGTCACCAAAAATTAAGTGGACGCAAATCCGACGCAAAACGACTGACGCAATTCCGACGCAAATCGTAACCGTCGCAAAGCCGTCGCAACTTGTTTTTCCGACGAAGCTTTTTGGGACCCCCGTTATCCGTCGCAACTCCGTCGCAAAAAGGTTTTGCGACGGATCTGGCCGTTGCAAAAGGTGTTGTCTGTAATAGTGATCAAATCGCAGATAAAAATGAGACGATTATGTAATTACATTTATACCAATCATTATATATTAAAAGTTATACAAGAAAAACTGTAAAAATGAGATGATTATAAATATATAATTACATTTATACCAATTATTATTCATCTTCACTAGCTTGCTTGAATTTCTCAGGTGAGATGTTAAATTTTTATTCTTAGGTTCGCATTAATTTTAGGTCATCATGCTTGTTGCGTTAGGTTGTGCACTTGTGCCTATCTAAATCTCGTGTGTGTCTAAGTTGATCTCATGTGATATGACGGATATGAATGCTACATAAGTACGTAAATTTTATCAATTATAATTGAGTTATGTTATATATTTAAAATGTGAAAGAGAGATGGTATAATTTTATGTTAGGTGATATGTTTCAATGTTTGACTCATCTAATAGACTAACAGGCATTTTCATAAAATTATATTTTAACTTATCTAGTACGCATTTAAAATTACATTTAAACTTTTAAATAAAATAAAAGTTATCCTTAATATTTTTTTATAAAATCAAATCATTTTCATAAAAAGATAGTTCAAATGAGGTTTTATTTAACCCGTGCTTCATAGTGGAGTAAAATTATTATTTAAGTTGTAACTTTAATTATTTATTTGAAGAGTTTAGAACTATACAAATAATAATCTAAAAGACATCAAAATTTTAACTCTTTTACCCCAACTTCCATCACTAATATATACATAAGCATCCAACTAAAGACGGAATTGATGACAAACAAATTATATAAGCTAATGTTGTTTTATATAAAAGGCATAAAAAATTATTATTTGTTAACTTTTTAAACATTAGAATAAATTTTTTTTCTTTCCATATAATCCTTTTATTTTAAAAGCTTTCCATATAATCTTAAAGTTCGTATCTTTTAGTGTAATGGTATTAGTAAATTAAAAATGTGAAAAAGAAAAAAAAGGATTTCAAAAATTCAAACATTACATTATAAATGATCGGTATAAAATATAGAGTTAATTGTCAATTTCGTCCTTTAACTTTGTCATTTCTTCCGATTTAGTCCTTTAACTTCAAAAGTGATCAAAATGGGCCTTAAACATCCACTTTTCGGTCTGAATGGTCCTTTGGTTAGTTGACCGTTAGTCAACT
>JAUEJL010119005.1:0-11987 GCA_032274825.1 Drosophyllum lusitanicum | reverse complement strand
GATGAAGGATTCTACATTCCCTTGTATGAAGGATTTTATTTCCTTCTGATTCCAATTCCAAGCTCAACCAAACATGGAATTTACTAGGAATTGGATTTTAATTCTTACAAATTCTCATAAAATCACTTCAACCAAACACCCCCTTAATTCCTTTTACCAAACTTTACATCTTATCCCCTTCCACTAAAACCCTTCCCTCCCTACAAATACTACCAAAGCTCATTTTTTACCATTTTTTTAATTGTTAAATTTATATAGATTTTTCTTCATCCTTTTTTAAATTCTTCTTTTTTGGGTACTACCACCTGTCTTTTTAGTTTCTATTAATTTTGTTGCTACTTGTTAGCCTACCAGGACCTTTAGCTTAGCACTATTAAAATTGTATTTAAGATGTATTTTCCTTATTTAAGTTGAGGGTTCAAGTCCCGGTAAGAGTATAAATGTAGATTAGGATATGTGATGTGTTTACCGTTAAAAAAACTTATTAGTCTACCGATTTTCACAAGTTTCTAGTTTTTACTATCTTTTATATTTAATGAGGTTGTATTATTCATGCTTCGTAACAAGATGATATTAATTACTATTTAAGTTGCCTGTTATTTACTTAAAACTTTTTCTTAAAATGAGTCTACACGGCTCTATATATAAAAAAACAAAAAGGCTTCATTTTTTTACCTTAATTTCTATCGCTAATGCTAAATGCAATTGTTATATTAACAAGATAAAAAAATTATTATTTATTTAACTTTTTAAATATCAAAATATCCCAAGCAACAATCAAATAAGAACATGCAAGGAACCCTAGTTACAGTCCTTAACCCGACTCTTTGTTTAAAAATTAGTTAAATTTTGACTTTTGAAAATTTTTAGAACCAATGTTTAATTCTAAACACACCACTTGCATGTTCGAATCCCTTAAACCAAGGCTCTGAAACCAAGTTGTAATGCCCCAAATTATTATTTATAAGTATGTATATATATAGATATATCAGAGTAAATAACTGTAGCAACTCTACCAAAATTTATGACAAGGTTTCGCACCCGAAACTACATGCCGTACACATGATAACTCCATAAAAGTGTTAATTACAAATATAAATTCATTGAGATGTTTAATTGAGACGGAACAGTAGAAAACGTGGATAAAAGATGAGCCGCTTTCACTCTGCTGGAGCTTTCCCACAGTCACATCCTGAAAGGGTTAAAACAACAACAGTAAGTATAAAACTTAGTGAGCACACAACTTACACACCACACTAGGTATATATACATCATACAACAATCCATGATCACATATCAATTCACATAATACCAACGCAGTGCACTGATGACGATTTCACACTTTGGGTCACAGTTGACTATTCAACATTTCAACCCATAACAAGGATTTCACATGTCTGACTGTGCCCGAGTTACGTTTTCACCATAAAACTCTCGACCCACTTATTCATTTCATTTTATCTTCGTAACTTCCCTTACAATTCACTCCTATGAGCCTGATTTCGTTAGAAGTTACAAACGGTTTCGATTCGACCCTAGAATCTAGTTTACGATCCATTAGTGAAGCCCAGTTTTCGATTGGATTGAAAACGCAAGTTTTCATTTCAAAACACCAAGTTTTCAGTTCAATTGAAAACCACCAAGTTTTCAATTGCCCGAGTCCAATAGTCAGATTTGATGCTTGCACCATATCTCAGTTTTCAATTCAATTGCAACCCATCAAGGTTTTCAATTCAAATTACCAACTCATTAATTTTCAATTAAAACTTAAGTCATCAAGATTTTCAATACGTTTGAAGCCCAAGAGTTTCAGTTTTCAATTCATTACAATAGCAGGCCCTGATTTTAATTGTTTTAGGCCCAATAAGATTTTTCAAATAAATTCCAGGCCCATAATGTTTTAAACTGATAGGAAATTGTTACGTGCATTAAGAAACTGTTGTGTAAGAATCAGCTCTCTAATAGAAACATCACAAATGTAAAGAAAAATGACCACGGTTAATTAATTGCGTAAATATTTTGAACAAGGTTGAGGTTATTAGATTTTTTTTTGAACAGCTAAACAAACACACTATTTAAATCTAAACCTAATTATACACCATTTTATGATTCAATACAAAACTTGAACCCACAACCTTGTAGTACATCAAGAACAAATGTCTCTGAGCTATAATACAATTATCATGTGAGATAATACAATTATAAGAAAAATTATTATTTCTTTCGACTTTACTATTTTACTTCATCATTCTACCAACTTAACATAATAATTTTTTTCCCTTATCTCATCAAATAAGCAAGAGAATATAGAAACCTTGTGGGGGTCTTGTGTGCACTACTTTTACATTGAGGGGGTTTGAGTCAAATTTCTCTTTTGAACTCGTGATTGGGATGGTTAAAAAGTCTGTGTTGATCGGACGGCGGTAGCTGCTCTGATGGGAACAGACTGCGTGCACTCTACGGTGTTTGGCGGTGGATTATCTGCCACGTGTCATTGTATTGCCCAATAGTATTATGTCCCCTTTTGCCCCCTTTTTTTCTAGAAGAATCTAGTTATACCCCCACTATCTCAATAGCTTTCGAAAAACGCATTATTCTTTGTGGTTTGAAGTTTGAACAACTGTAGGTGTAACATTTGTTTTGATGTTAGTAGAAAAGATGAATTATAAATAAAACAATTAAATTATTTTTATAGAAATTTGAATCAAAATGATGCACGAGTCGAAACAAATTGATTTACATGGGTGTCGAATAATTTTCTTTTATAAAGACATTTTTTTAATAAAATAAGAAACGGTTTTGTCTTTCGGATTGGAAAATTTGATTAGATTTTAGTGACAACAGTTTTATTCATAGTGATACGGTGCATATGGAAACACGTTAAACGACCAGATCCGCTTTATCCGCTAATGCGACGAACCCGTCTGTAGAAAATGTGAACCACTATGTATAATTATTGTACTTTTCTCCTGTGTCAAGGGACAGATGTATGATATAGTAGAAACGGGCTTATAGAAAAGGGTTAGGAAATGGGTATGAATTTAGGAAGCATGTAAGTCAAAGCATTATAGAGATTGATTTATATAGCACTTATGGTTAAAAAGGCGAATAGCTTCTCAAAGGAGGAATTGCACTTATAGTTGCATTCAGTGAAAAATATATATATATATATTTCCTCATACTAAATATTTTTACTATTCACTAGATTATGTCACGTAGAATCTATCTATTCTCTTTTTCATGACTTTTCTTGATTTTAACACATGTCTAGATCTTATCAGTAGTAGGATAGATAGGGATTAAAAAAAGGATGATATAGATCCTCTCATACAAAACTTATAAGATGTAAAAATGAATATAAAATTCTGTAAGTACAAACACCAATTAACCCATTAAACGTTGTTTATATATTTTCTATGAATATTATTGATGATGTATCTTATATTTGAACTATAATAGTATAATCTGTTAGTTTTATGTGTTAAGTAATAATAGTAATTAAACATATAGAGTCACACATAATGAACAAAAAAACACCAATTACATATTTAAGTACATTTTCAATTCTAATATATATTTGCAGGGATTTTCATTATTTATGTGATGAGCTTCTTACCTATAATTTAAATGTATATGTTGTAATTAAAAAGCATACATATGTGTTTTATACTAGCTGCCTACTTGTATTTTCTTGTATATTGGATTTAAATCAAAATAAAAAATTCACAGGTTAAGCCATGTATGGGTCATGTAGATGTTAGTCTTGCAACAACATTTGGCAAGGGAAATGTGGAAGAACCCTAGCCGCGATGAACAAAGGTGTCGGAAAAAAACTGGTCAGGTGAGAATCTAGATAGGGTGCTTGATACCATGTTGATAGTTGATCTCATTGTGACATGTTGAATCACGCTATTTGATCTTATGGTGTTATGTTTCACGTTATTTATAAATCATATAACATGTCGTGACAGCATTGACAAACCTCAAGTCTTAGGAGTTAGAATGAAGCCACAGTTCCTTATAAAGCGTGACTTAAGACTGTATTTTCCTATAAAATTTACAATTATATGTATACTGTTTTAAAAACCATATAGCATTCCCTCTCATCATTAATTTAAGAGTTCTTTATTTTCAATTAATACTTCATCCTATCATTCATCTTATCTTATTTAATCACATACATACAATTTTTAACCTTCAAAAATAGATTAAAGTTTTCTAATAACTAAAACCACTTTTCTATTTGGTATGCATATTCTTCTGAAAATAGATTAAAATTTATTTTAAATTTGTTACACACATATAATGGTATGAGTTATAATCGTTATTGTATTACACGGATATCTCGCTAGTATATATATAAAGAAACACATAACTATAAATCTGTAAGTTTATATGATTATATAGAGTTCAAGTAATAAAATTAGTATTTATATTAGGTAAAACGGTACAAGTGTAAGTCAACATAAAAGAAAAGAAGATGGTTAATTTAGAAGCCTTGACCTGACTCAAGAAAATTCACACATTATCGAACCTTGCCAAAGACTTTCGTAACAGAGCACCTCGCACCCTTGCCTCGGGACTTAAGTACGCCATGTCACACCTTTTAAACACCGGTGATAACAATTGTTACTACGATCAAAATAATTTATAGGGTCCGCATTCTATAAGCTATCTAACACGTTTTTCTTTGTATTCCATATTTAAGAGAAGCGAGCTCCTATTCATCGAATTTACTTGATCAAACTTATAGTTTAACTTTACAAGGCGCTTTTAACAAGACATAATGATACAAAAAGGTTGTTCGTGTAAAAAACAATGTATATCCTTGTTTATAAAGAAGAATGATATATACCCAAAAAGGTAACTATAATCACCATAGCATAGTTTTCAGACGTGATAAAGAAAAAAAGAATAAGAAAATCTGTTGAGCTTAGAAGGGTCGAGTGTCTGTTCGATGGTCTCCTTGTAATGTAATTCCATTTAAATAAAAGAAAATGATCATGTATCTTTCCTCATAAGACGAATGATATCTACCAAAAAAGGTAAACATAATCACCATATATAGCATGTAATGGGTAACATAACCTCATCACCAAGCATATCAAAGCCATTAATCTCCACTCTACAGCAACTTTAATTTATGCATAGACAAAGCATAAGTCGTAAACCACGGTTACACGGACAATATTCAGGACATATAAAGCAAGCCATATCCGAAACGAAAAGACAGAAATAAGTTGCTGATAATTATGATATATCCAGCAGGCAAGGCAAAGTTAAGCAGCTACAGTCTCCGTAGCATGCTTCTCAATTTTGGCAAGGAGATCGTCTTTCCTAGCACCCACAATCTTATCCACCACTTCTCCTTTCTTGAAAAACAGGAATGTTGGCATTGCCTCCACTGAGTACTTTTGAGCAACACTCTGAAAGCAATAGGAATCAATCAATTGGTTATTTTCCAAGTTGGAAAAAAAAACTAGGAAAAAAGAGAAAGAAAGGAAGGAGGGGGGGTTGATTTTTACCTCCACTTCATCCACATCGACCTTAAGGAAGGTAACATTGAGAAACCTTTTAGCATGCTCAGCCAAGACTGGTGCAATCACGCGGCAAGGACCACACCATGAAGCCGTGAAATCCACAACCACCTGTCAACAAGTTTAAAGAAATGTTAAAAAAACGTGAAACGGTAAAAGGCCATGTTTAGAATTAAGTTGGAGGTTAAAAATCTTCGCTTGTAGCCTATATGGTCAGGTCTATAAAAAGCAGAACAACCAGACAAAAGCATGAGGTTAAAGACTTTAATTCATAACCCGAACTTTCTAATAAAACATCTGTTTTAGAAGGATGGTAAGCACAAATCAGATACATGATCAAGTTCCTCAATTCACTTTGTGCCTTGTATATTTACATAATATGAAAGAGAAAGTTGCATCTAACATACAGTTTACGAAATAAACAAAGAATTTTAGACGCAACCAACGAATATCCACAACAGATGAACACCGATCACGTAGAAGATCTTACCCACAACTAAAGGGCATGTGTTTAAAATATCAAACCCTTCAAAGTTTTGGAAACATATACCAGACCCCAAATGTTTAAAAACGAAGCATCTTAGCATGGATTGCTAATTTGCTATCCACTGGAAATATACAAGGCTTACAATTTTCTATGAAATCAGAGCCATCATAAAGGTCAATCATACATAGAGTAGAAGAGAATATAATCCACAAGAAACAAATCTTTTGAGTAAAAACAAAGCTAGCATATATCCACAACCCTGGTTCCTTTAAATCGATGCTTTGCAACCTTTAACCCCTAAAATGTTCAAACTAACATCTCCAAGGTCAAAACTTAATCAAAACCCAAATACTCCTTTACCAGAATTCTTCAGCTACCCAACCCTCTGACCAAATTCCTTTACTTCATCCTCAAGGAACATTTCAGAAAGAAAAAAAAAAGTTGAATCAATAGGATTCCAAACTAAGATAGGCAACAAAACAAGAATAGAAAATTGTGATGTCTCCATGCCCAAATCGTCAAAAATATAACCCGATCAGCCATTCTGTCCTTTTTCCAGATAAAAGATATCATAAAAAATTGTTTGAAAATTCTTACGAGCAATTCCGTATGATACAACAACCGATCGTTATAACCTAATCAATACATCCTGAGACTAAAACCAGCTTAAAACCTTCATCCAGTTGGTCTACTGAAAAACCTCGAAAGGGTAAACCCCAACACTATCAACATCGAATTCAACAAAAACCCGACTGCATAACATGTAAATCCAACCAGGAAACAATAATAATAATTTCCACAGAAAGGTAAATAAAGAGAATTTTAGGGTCGTACCAATCTCGGAGCATCCTTGTGCTTTTCAAGCTGCGCATCCCACTGTTCAGCGGTGTGGCAGCCAATCACAGTTCCTTCTTCGGCCATATTCCCCAAATTGTCTTTCTGTAAAAAACCTAATTCAAAATTTTTGAAACAACACACAAAGGCGATATCTTAGCTTCGGGTATAAAGAAATAAACTATAGAGCACCAAACCCCTCTTTATATAGGGGCCACGACCTTTGATCGGTGGTCATAATTACAAAAATGCCCCTCAAAAGGTCGGTTCTCATAAATGATAAATGCTGATGCAAATTGCGGAAAGTCGTGTGAACTGTGAAATGCGGTTTGCGAAATATTTTTAAGAAAGTCAAATTTAATAAAATAATTAAAATTTAATAAAATAATCAAAATTTATAAAGGATTTTAATTTTGATTGTTTAGTAATTTATAAATTAAATGATAAGGTTGTCTTTTAAGGTTCTTATAAACCAAACTATAAATCCTTTTCTATATATATTTAACTTCTTACCATATTTATAGATATTTTTACATATCGTAAAACTTTTCTACCATAAACTACCACCTTTTTATAGACCTTTTAAATTTAAACCACCACCACCACTATAAGGAATTACCAGTCTACCACATTCTCACAATCGGAAGAAAGATGATAGGTGGTAATAAACCCTAAAGTAAATTGTCATATCAATCTAGATTAAAGTGGTGATGAAACTTTGACATGATGTCATTCTGAAATAAGATGATGGTGGCAAAGGTGAAAGGGAATGTTGGTGGCAGAGGTGATGTGAATTTGGACGAATAAAACAAGGGTTTCACAAACAGGGGTGAGGGAAAGAGGAGTGAGAATGTCGAGAAATGTGTTAGAGGAGTGAGGATGTTGAGAAATGTGTTTATGAACGTTGTTGTTCAACGGTGCTCTCGATGGTGACATGTGGTGGTCATAGGAAAAAGACAATGGAAAAGGGGAACGTCGGTTAGCAAGAAGTAGCATATAGGATGTTCAGGACTTGATATCCGAGTTTTAGATAGTAGATTTAGCTATCCAAAATACATATTTGAAAATTTGGATACGAATTTTGGGCTATCTAAATTACCCAAACCCTAAGCGTTGGAAATAAATCCAATTAAACAAAAACCATGTATCATCATTAAAATATCTAACGTATTTGATTACATTTCAAATAAAGTGGTAGCACCACCTTTTCAGCTTTTAACTTAAAAACATACTTATCTGGTTAGCACCACAAGGCTGTCAGAGTTTACAAAAATGCTGGTTCAAATATATACATGTGCTAACAATTATAAAAGATGTGTTAAAAGTTTTCTTTTCAAACATTTGGTGCTATCCAACTGATCACAGAGATGGGGCCTTACCTTTGCTGGAACCGGAGCCACCTGTAACATACAACACTGAAACGTAAATTTTCGCTTAGTGAGCATACTAGATGAACTCAAATAATCATATAACAAGAGTAAAGTCTCCCTAGGATGTTTCGCATCCAAGCTGTAACACATGCAAAGCTGTTCAAACTGTCACTGTATTGGAGTATAGCTACACCACCTGCGTAGACATACCCCTAACACTGTTTTGGTGTACAGCTACACCACTCGCGTAGCTATACACCTTATAACTGTTCTGGTACACAACTACATCACCTGCGTAGCTATATACCCTAATATTGTTCTTGTGCATAGCTATACACCACTACTGTACAATGTATATGCATCATAGCTATATCATATAACAAAGATATCACACAATATAAACCATGTGTACTTTCATGCTGCTCATACAAGAGAAATAGTAAACTCACATTGTGACTGAGTAATGTGCTAAGCAAGTAATGTGCTTTGTCGAGTATCCAGGCACCTCCCTATACAAAAGAACAGGCTAAACATTACAAAATGAACTGAAATGGGGGTACACAAACCGTGTAAGCCTACACGGGCCTTGTACCCCTCACGACCGAATCCGGTCAACACGGCCGAATTCCGGTCACTAAATGGTAAAAGCTGCTACACAGGCCGTGTACCTCACATGCTACACGACCATGTTTGCAATATGGCATGTTACCGTTTTAAACCAATACACGGGTCGTGTACCCCTCCCTACACGGGCTGTGTACACGATCGACCTGCAATTCTGTTAAAGAACATAACTGTTGTTCTTGACACCAAATCCATTTCTATTGGATTTTAACTGTACAAAAGTGTTTCTCCACACCCAAAACACCCTAAAACATACTTGTAACAACAACAAACACCCGTGACCCATGATTGAAGCTTTTGAATCATTTAACCCATTAAAAACATCAAAACTAAACAAATCACACATACCTCTTGCTTGGGTATAGGATTTATTGATATAATAGACTTAAACTTGTTTTCGCTTGGGTTTAGGATTTACTGATATAATAGACTTAAACTTGTTTTTCGCTTGGGTGTAGGATTTACTGATATAATAGACTTAAACTTGTTGTTGGTCCTCGGGATGCAAGGGTAGATCATGTCCATTCATCAGGAGCCTTCTTGTTAGACTATCCGTATAGCATTGGGTTCTCCCTTCTTGGGTTCCATCGGTTTTTTTACTTTAGGTTCTATCAGGTTCATTGGGTTTGAAGTGAACACCCTACTAACCTTTTGGGTTAGTTTTCTCTCTCCTCAATTAAAGTTCATCATCCTGATTACCTTCCCTCATTCTCCACCCTACTTCTCTCTATCTCTCTTTCCCATTCTCTCTTATGTATATGTGTGTGTGTGTATATATATATATAATAAAACGTGGAGTAAGATTGAAAAAAGTTAACTAACTTTTGGGATGAGAAATAGGATGAAAGTAGAAGGTAATGTGGTACTAATGTAACAGGAGGGAGAAATAAAGCAATATGGATAGCCTTAAACCGAGATCCAAGGCCTGGTTCCTCCATATTTAGAGGATGTTATTGGGTTACCAAGCCCGATTAAATTTAAACAAATATTTTTATTTATAAAAAAAACACAACATAATAAAGTTAGTGCTTTTAAAATTTCTAAAATTGTAACGTAATTCTACATCATATTTGTAAAATTTGAAACTTTAATCCAAAGAAGCGGGCTTAGATTACATTATTGTGCAACTCACTAAAGAAGATCTTATGGTTTGTTCTTAAAATTTAACAACCTTGAGTCCTGCAAAATAAATTATTGGTATGTGTCTTTTATATGTGTAAATTTATCTTTATTTATAGAATTATAGATAGATAAAGAAAACTAATACATTAGGTTGCTTTTTGCCTAAGTTTTCAACATATTTATTAATTACTTAATTAACTAAACGACATGATAAAATATTAATTATCTTTAAACTTTGTTTTTGTTATTTACTTAAGTTAGCTTTATCCATAATCATAAACTAAATTTCATAAATTTAATTATTAACTAACCGATTTTTAATTATTAATTATATATACTATTTTTTTCTCTATAACAAATTTACATAACTAACTAATTATTTCAATATATACTTGTTTATTAGACAACTAGACTAAATGCCCGTGTGATACACGGGTTGGTTTAAACGATAATAAATATTAAACATTAATAAAAATGTATTAAATAATAATAAAACGCGAATTAAATGAGAATTTAAAAAATGACGACGTACGGCATCAACACTCTAACTAGAAGTGGAAACATCGACACAAGTGGGAGTGCATACTTGACTGCAGAAACGTAGTGTCATGATATGAAGAGATGTGATTGTATTTCTTATTATAAAAGGTAAATATGATATTTGTAAATTAAGGTGGACAAATATGATTTTATATGATTTAAGAAGGGCATATATGAAATTAACTCTAATAATTGTGACTCTAAAAAGTCAAAATTGATTTTTTGATTTTAAGTGAATGAACGGTCAATATTAAATATTTTTTTAAATAAATGGTTCAGATTGTCTAATAAATTTTATCAAATTAGTCTTTTATTTATATTAGAAGATTATTATCATGTGTGTAAAAATAAGATGCAGTGTTTTTAGACAAGATGCGGTGATTTTATACTAGATGCAGTAGTTTTTAGACAAGATGTATTGGTTCTTAAATGAGAATCCACCGATTAATTCACGCATGATGGACTACTTTTAAGAGAACTTCATGTTTTTTAGATATTATGCAATGATTTTAAGTTGGATGCATTGATTTTATAAACTAGATGCAGTGTTCCTAGAGTTCCTATTTTAGGAACTGTTTCTATGAATAACTTAGCTACACTATCATGTAGCCAGTTAGCTACATAATGCTCACACAAACACTTGGTGGGCCCTGCTTATATACTATGCATTATGGTGACCCCACAAAGTGTTTGTGTGTGCATCATGTAGCTAACGAGCTACATGATTGTGTAGCTAAGTTATTCCAATATATATATATATATATATATATATATATATATATATAATATATTTCAAACCCGTGTTAACACGGGCCAGCATATAATATCGTCGACATATGGTTTTATATTTATCTGTTTTAAGTAGGACCATGCTTGTTAACCGAATGTTGGCATATAGGTATACCGTATACAAGATTGTTAGTTTTACACGAATATATGTTAAGTTTCATTGGTTATTCAAATTAGAACAACCTGCGTATTGCAAAAATAAGAAAAACCAATATAAGAAAGATAGAGTGATAAAATACAAGTGTCATAGTCAACAATAGCCCAATAAACATACAAATTTGAATAAGAAAATACATACAAACTTAATTAAGGGTGCGTTTGGTTCTGGAACCAGACTGGAACCGAAATAACCGATAACCGAAATTGGTAAAAGCTAGAACCGAAAACCGAACCGATATAAGGGAACCAATTCCGGTTATTAATCGGCTATTTCGGGTATAGAACCGGATAAGATCAAAAATTTACTTTGGAACCGGTTTCAAGAGTGTGAACCAAAATAACTGATAACCGGTGAATATTTTTGTTATCAAAGGCAAATGTGATACATTTATATTAGTTGTTTTTTACCTATAAAGGTTAACTAATAATCAAAAAACTAAACGGTTTCAAGTTAACACTAAAAATACTTGAAATCGTAAGTGAACATACATGCATCGTCGACACTAACATATGACCAATAAATAA
>JAUEJL010118994.1:0-11987 GCA_032274825.1 Drosophyllum lusitanicum | reverse complement strand
TGTATTTTTCACTTTTTTATTTGAAATTATGTAATGAAACTTTAATATGAAATATTATTAATTATTTTATATTTTTTGTCTTTGAAATAATTAAATTGTTTAAACTAAAACAAAAAAAATAGAAAATAAAAATTGAAAAGATATAGGGTTGAAAAGGGTTGGATGTGGGGTAAGTTGGGTTGAGGGTGAAAGATGATGTGAATGCTGATGTGACAGTGGGTAAGTTGAATAAGTTGGGTTGGATGCTAGTAGTCTTAGACTACCTGATGTAGCAGTGAGAAGTTTCATCTACCCTAAATAAAAAATCTGGCAATTTTCAAGATAAAAAATCTCAAGAGAGTTTTTTGTGTGAATTACATAAACAGTGATTGATGAAAATGAACAATGTTTTTAGTTATAAGACCTCTCACAGTTATTTTTGAGAGGTTGATTAGATTTCTCAAAAGTAAATCAATCCTATATTTATTTCTAAACCTCCAATCAATTTATGTGTGATTAATATTACAACCCTAATTGTCTATTTATAAATAAGGACAAATATCCAATCCCAAAATAACTGAACTACCTAATCCTTATCTAAATCAAACTTTATCTAATCAATAAATTAAATACATTTACTAGTAATACTCTTCTTATCTTATAATAATAATATTTAAATACCGGCCAACTCTTAAAAATGGGTATAAGATAAAGCGCAAATTGCCGAGAAAGGTAATTTAAATATCAAAATTTGTCAATAAAGGTAACGTCCAATTTTTTTGGTCGAGAAATGATTATAAATTTCAATTTGTAACAAAAATGGTATAATACGTGAAATTTATACCTTTTTTTTGTTAAAAATTGAAATTTATAATCCTTTCAATTTTTAACAAAAAAAGGTATAATGTATAAATTTCACGCATTATACATTTTTTTGTTACAAATTGAAATTTATAATCCTTTTTCGGCCAAAGAAGTTGGACATTGCCTTTATTGACAAATTTTGATATTTAAATTACCTTTCTCGACAATTTTCCCTAAGATAAACTACCAATGCCTTGAAACCAACACAGGAATGGTTATAGAAACGAACAAAACTAGGATTTTTTTTTTATAATTTCTATCCTATGGAAAAAGGAAGGAATGTAAGAATTAGAGCCCGTTTGGTTATCCGGAATCCTTGGAATTCTAAAGGTTCAATTCCTAAGGATTCGTATGTTTGATTTACTTTAAGTAGAGAATTTCAAAGAGTTGGAATCCATCGGTGAGGGAAAGTGAATTCAATCTAGTAATGGAGGGATTTTAAAATCCTTGAATGAAAGAATGTGAAATATTACTTTATTACCCTCACATTGTACATGTAGCCCTAATATACATCTTCTTCCATGTGTTTCACGTAGGCTTCGACTAAGCCCTTCGACCCCTCTTTCACCGCCACAACTGTCACCGCTGACTTCCTCCGCCTCCAGCGCCTTCCTCTGTTGCCTTCCTCCGTCGTCGCCTCAGGTAAGTTTACTCTCCCTCTCTCTCTCTCCCCGTCACCTTCGAGCCCTTTCTGTTTTAAATTCTCCGGAGATTCATCACTTTTAAAATTTGTTTCAGATTTATGGGTTTAATCTTGTATTTCTGATTTGATTTTGAATTATTCCAAGTCGCGTCACTATTTTAGTAAATTTTATTAACTTCTTTGTGGTAGACTCCTTTCTTCATTTGTTTGATTTATGTAGAACTATGTTGAATCTGATTTATGTAGAAATCGTTAAATCGTTGAATCTGAAACTGTAGAACCATCGTTAATTTGAGAAACGGTGATTTATGTTGAATTTGTAGAACCATCTTGAAATTGTTGAATTTGATTTTTTTTGAAACTCTGGTTTGTTAATCTGTGTGTATGAATTTGTAGACCATGTTGATACCGTTTAATTTGAGAAACTGATTGCTAGTAAGATGATAAATTTGTGAATCTATCCTTGATTGCTGGTAAGATGATAAATTCTTTGTTCATCATATTGAATATGAATTTGTATGCGTAGGAAAAATGTACCGACTTGATTTAACAACACACAATTGTAGATAACGGCAAACATAATTGATTTTGACATGGTGGAAAATGGTTTTGTACATTGTTGTAGTCCTCTTGTTAATGCTGTTTAAAAAACATAGAGATAGATAACGTCTTAAACATTTTTCTTCAAATGTAGATCGATACCTAATACTACATTAATATGTTTATGAGAGTCATGCCACGTCGATTGAGCTAAAGATTTTGTTGAGATGGAGTAAGAGGTGAACTTAGAACAATCACAAGAGTTGGACGATGATTTGCTTGATTCAGACAATGCCTTTAGCCAGAATACAAACGTGCAACATGATGAAACTTCACCGAGTGTTCTTTCAAGGAAGAGGAAGAGTCGAAGCGATGACGCGTTCAACAATGTTGTTAGTTTAATTACAGAAAGTCTCAAAGAAAAATCAAAAGACTTGAGCCAAGTTATTAAATTTGACATGAAGATCAACGAATTAAGTGAAAAGATCCCTCCGAAGATTTTAAAGATGAATTCCCTAACTCAATTCGAGAAGTTCAAAGCTTTGAACAAGATAAATAGTGATCCTATAACGTACAAAATTTTTGGCAATCGGAAGAAAGCGATAGAGAGGCTTGGGTCAAATACATCTTGGAAGCGTGGTATAATCAAGTGGGATGTTGTTTTAGGATGTTGATTGGTATTTTGGGTATGTATGTTTTTTATAACTTCGATTGGATGTGTCGAAAGATTGCTATATTGTGCAGTAAAATCATCCCAAGTATATCTTCGATTGGATGTATCGGAAGATTACTATATTTTTTGGTGACTTTATGACAATTTGTATTGTAATGATTTTAAGTTATGATGTTTATTAGCATGATTTTATAATTTATATGATATATTTTTACATAAAAGTTATAAAATAAACTAAATTTAAGTAAAAAGAACAAGAAGGGCATTATGTCATTTTACATTAGTGAAATCAAATTCATCTACATTGTCTACAAACCAAACAGAATATGGAACTGGACTCCAATTCTATTTCCTTCCAACCAAACAGATTACAGATTCAAATTTCAATTCCAATTCCTGACAGATTCCAGTTTCTTCACAAATCCAATTCCACTTAGAAATAAAAATTTCCACTTGGAACACAATTTTGATGGCTCGTGGATGCTAGCCTGCTAGGGCATGCATTATAGGAGTCGACGAGTCTTTTATCGAAAACTAGTTCGATATGGTAGTTTATTATCCCAAACTTGTGTTTTAGCATGTTGTTATTAAATCATGCTAACATAGAAGCTCTATTCTACAAGATAACTCTTGCTTAACAAAAAGATTGAATAAAAATCTGCGTTCTACACATTTTATTGCACTTGTTTGTTGTCTATAATCATTCAAACTCCATCATCATGGTATATAGCATCAACAAAAGGATATAAAAACCAGTAACCCACATCCATGTGGAGAGAAAGGCCCCCTATGGGCCGGCCCAATAGTATAATGCTATTAATAAAATTATCATGCCCCAACTTAAAATATTGATGTACTTAACTTTTTTTTTTGAAAAACATAACACACTCACAATCTAAACTTACTACTACTTTTAATTTACAGCTGAACTACATTAATCTATGATCATAGAAAAAACCTTTCAATATATTGGTATCGCTGGACTACAAATACTTTGGTAAATGATAGACTTGCTTGTGCGTTTTTTTAGAGTAAACTACATCAAAATACAATGAACTTTGCTTCAGTTATCATTGTATATAACGAATTTTAAAATCTTGAAAATATTACAACCACCCATTCTATACAAATTGTAATCTAGTTAGCAGGTTACATGTCACCTCTTTGGCCTTCAATAAAAAAAGATGCATTTAATTATATATATGAGAGCATTGATTGATCCATGATTTTCATAATTCCTTTGATCAGTTGGTGACGAAAGAGTAAGACCGAGCGCACCAGTCTTCCTGAAGGCTCTCGGGTTGGTTTGGGTTTATTTGGGTTCAACGGGAACACCGCTACGGGTGGCTTCGGGTTCCCCCTCTCGGTTTCACCCACCCGATTGCACCCGAAGCTTTCTTTTTTTTCTTCGGTTTTGTAGAGAGAGTAAGAGAGAGAAAATATTTGAGTTGTTTGGGTTGATTTAGGATGAGTGCTACTAGGGTTTTAGGTTCATTTGGGTTGGGAAGGAAAAAGGAAAAAAATCTAATGTGACATTTGGGTTGATAAATGCCATACTCATGGCCTAACAAGTAGTTTACGAAAGCTTTGTTTGCATACACAATGACTTGACAATTACATGCCTTAATTGGTAAAACTAGATCGAAATATTATTTTATCAATAAAATATTTCCTTTATTTCAAATCAATTGAGACTTTTTAATGATAGTTATATTGATAATCCTACAAGCAAGAAAAAGGTTGACAAATATAATAACTTCTATTTGATTAAATTGTAAATTCGCTAAATATTAGTGGTTTGCCTCCTCATTGGCTAACAATCGAATATTGTTGCGTCGAATGGATTGTGTGATGGTACACGATTGATATGTCAGCAAAATACCACCGATGCAGAAATAGTCGTTGGTCAGCAAGTTCGAAAAGAATGTTTTTGCAAAATTTCCTCTATGGTCATCTGAAGATGATATGTTCTTGTACAAATTGAAGAGAAAATAGTTTTTCCTTCATCTTAGTTTAATAGTTTTGCAATGACAATAAGCACAGGGTCAAACCATTTTAATCCTACAAGCACGAAAAAGGTTGACAAATATAATAACTTCTATTTGATTAAATTGTAAACTCGCTAAATATTAGTAGTTTGCCTCCTCATTGCCTAACAATTGAAATATTGTTCCGTCAAACGGATTGTGTGATCATACACGATTGATATGTAAAAAGTTTCAGCAAAATACCACCAATGCAGAAATAGTCGTTGGTCAGCAAGGTCGAAAAGAATGTTTTTGCAAAATTTCCTCTACAATCATCTGAAGATGATATGTTCCTATACAAATTGAAGAGAAAATACAAATATCACAATATATGAAACGACCGCAAAGATATCTTTAAAAACTTGTTATTTCCATATGACAATGACAAGTTGAATATCAAACATAAGGATGGCATTAACTATATGTCCTTGAAAACACATGTTGTCGACCACTGCTACCTTCTTCATCTATGTGGGTTGAAGAATGATATACAAGTGAACAATTTCGTTAATAGATAGAAACTAATCACTGTAATTAAATGAATTGATAAAGGGTCTTACGGACAAAAAGTGAAAGTCGAAGAGGTGTTATTGACAAAAAGTGAAAGTGAAAGGGGTGCTTGTTGAGTTAATTTTCTTTGAATGGAATTGCTCTAATTATGATTTGGTGGTAGGCTGCTGCTAATGCTGCCCCTGCGAATGGTCCAACCCAGAATATCCACTGCTCAAATAAAACATTTATCATCATTGAATGTGATCGATCAAATTAAAATAAAGTAAAAGTAAAATTAAAATACTTATAGTCAAGCGTTATTAAGGTCTTGCAAGATGTTAGTTCAAGTCACGCTATGAACAACCAAATGTAAACTTTTAATTATGTTAGTGTGCGCGATGTAACTACCAATGGAGTAATATATAAAAATACTTTTACATTTTTATATAAAAACATTACAGTAATTAAATTTTTATGTGAATGATTGTTTTTAAAATTTGATTATACCACTTTTTGTAAAAAAAAACAATGTATTCTTCCCCCAAATTTTTTTTTTTTAACAAAAAGTAGATAATTTTTTGAACTTTACATGGTCATTCCATGCTTGCTCCTTGTTGAAGATGACGGCAGCTCCCAGACTCCTTGCCGGATTAATCCCTGTGCCGGTGATCGGAATCGTCGCCAAATGCACCAAAAACACCGCAAACCCGATTGGCAACGGTGCCAGTATCTGCCAAATAAAAAATATACATCTTATTTCTTTCCAACAATTTAATAAATATTAATCATAAACGTACGGGAACATGGGAGTCGCGGGCACTGAATTTGGCATCGGTGGCGGAGAAGACGGTGTAAACAAGGACAAATGTGCCGACGATCTCCGCCCCCAGTCCGTCGCCTTTGCTGTAGCCCTGTGAAACTACATTAGCACCACCACCGTGTATCTCGAAATCCCTTGTTCCTTGAAACCCCTTCACAACGCCGGCACCACAAATCGCACCAAGGCATTGCATCACCATGTACAACAACGTCCTTGTCAACGATAATTTCCGACCTAAAAACAACCCGAACGTCACCGCGGGATTAATATGACCGCCTGCCACACCGAGCCTTTCATCGTTAATTACATATACAAATTGCCATGGAAACATTGATCGATAAAGGTGTACGAATTACCAAACCCTATTAGGGCGGATCGAGGAGACCTGAGATTCCTGCGGTGCAATAGACAAGTGTGAAGATCATGCCGCCAAAAGCCCATGCAATTCCTTGGACGCCAACGGAGGAGCATTTGGTGGGAGACTTGGAGACCTCGATGACCGACATGACGGTGATGTATAGAAATAAAAAGGTGGCGGTGAATTCGGCGATTCCGGCCCGGTAAAAGGACCAGCAGCGAAGCTCCTCCGCCTCGAAGAATGGGGCCGGCGGAGGTTCTTTATAATCTTTGTCATGGATTTGAGCCGAGGTTCCGAGAGGTCGTCTTTCCCTGAACTTGTGAGTTCCTAATTGAACACCATCTTCTCTTCCCTCCATTTCTGTTCCTCTCTATACAAATTAATCTCTCTCTAAAAACTTGTGGTATTTGTAATTGCAATAGATGGTCGATTTATTTGTTTGGAAATGGAAATAAAGTCAGAAGTTAGATCTATCAGTTAATTCGGTTAATGATAAATTAAGAAAAATAGCCAAAATCCAATGTTAGTAAACTAAAAAAGGCTGTCCTTTAGGAGTTAGAAGTCAAATCCAATTAAATCTATGCAACTTATCAGAATGGAATGAACAAGGTAATGGAATGGGTGATGGAATTGAATGATCTATTCTTCTATTATCATGTTTGTTTTATATACGGAATGGAATGAGTCATTCAATTAAATTGTCTTTATACATATAATGAAATTTTTGATAGAATAATCATTATATACATCTCTAGAGAAAGAGAAAATATTTCTTTTATTTATCTATTTTTATTTGAAAATAATATTTTCTTTATCAAAATTTTATATTTTATACACACATTCTAATATGTATTTTATTCATAATTAGTTAATAATTTAATAAAAGTATGTAGATCAATAATTTATTAGATAGAAATATTAAGCATAAAAAGATTTAAAAAATTAGTTAACTAGTAAAAACTATAAAAAATTAGATTAATTATTAAATTCCATTCCATTCCATGATGGAATGAGAAAAAAACACCCCTCCCCCATGGAATGAAATGGAAGGAATCGCATTCCTTGTGTAATGGTTCATTCCATTCCTGCATGATTAACAAACATGTTTTTTTCATTATGACGGAATGACTTATTTCATTCCTTCTCTCAATCATCCATACCAAACGCTGCCTAAATGTAACGATGAATTGATGATGAGTCACCTGAACCCGTTGACCATTCGTTTTACCCACTTGCGTAAATATTCGAGTGTTCCTTATAATCTGATGCAATTCTCAAAATCATCTCATTGGCTCTTGTTGGATCTGAACTGCTGCCCTAATTTACTTCAACTTGACCACCGTAACGACTGCCGCAAGGTATTCCGATTTCACCATCACCATCTCTATTGCAGTCTCTATTACTGGAAACAAAGCCTAGCTAGCTAGACCACCATCTCCTATATATTCTCCCCTTTCATTTGAGAATTGAAATTAAAAAAAGAAAAAAAAACATTTCAGGTTAATTTGCCTGATCTGAAACAGATCTTGCACGAATCGCCTAGTCTTTGTTCACACCAGCAGTTTCGATCGGAGATCTGTTGATCAAGGTTATAAATTTACTAATTTCCTACAGTTGAACTGATAAAAGCGTTTTTTTCTTGGGGGGTGGGAAAGGGGGGATTTCAATCCTCTCTGCATATAGTTAGACATGTTAGTTGTTTGTTGCAAATTGCAGTCTCTTGAAATCTCTACCATTGAATTTCTCAGGTTATCACTGACCTTAACATAATTGAAGCCGCTGACGTAATGGGAGAATTTTCTGATGGATTGCTGGAAACGAAGTTACCTTTGCCAACATTTGTCGCGTTAGACTTGCTGGTAAGTTCAACCAATCTATATTCTATACTAATTATTATTTAATAAATGAATGATCATATGAAATAGTACACTTCTTTTAAATTATAAGTTACAAATTATTAGGAAGACCTTTTGAAAAATTTAAATTTTAATTCAGTAACATAGAGCTGAAAGTGTTATCGTCGTAGGTTCAAATCTCGCAGAATACAAAAATGTGTAAACTTAGAAGTAGGTTAGTGTATACGTTTCCGGCTGTTTAAAGGAAATTAAAAAAAAACCTCTTCTTAAATTCAATAGATTAAAAGTAATGATTAATTGATTATTAGTTTATTACTATAATGAAAACTGAAAAGCAACCACGTGGATGTACATTTCACATGGAGGAAAACACGAAATGACCAAAAAAACAATGACATCTATGGTGGGGAACACCTTATCTTAATGTACTCTCATCAAGCATATGTATTCTAATAGGATTTTTATAGAATGCTGTTTTATATGGATTCAAAACAAATCTAAATATCAATGGCATCTTTTTCTAACTCTGTATTTGTCTCTTCTTCTCAGCAATGGAATCATGATGTTTTTCTTAGTTTTAATGGAGAATGTAATCTCAAGACCTTCATCGATTATTTTAACTCTACTCTTGTAAAACAAGGAATGCTATTACTTGTAAATCGATGAAACACTCCTCCACGGCGTATTAGTTGGCCCACCTCTTTTAAAAGCTATCGAAAATCACAGATTGTCTTCATTGTTTTCTCCAAGAATTATGGCGATTCTTCGTGGTGTTTGGAAGAACTTGCACATATTAAGAAATGCAAGGATAAGAGAGGGCAACTAGTTACGCTTATATACTATGATGTAGACCTGTATGATTTGTGAAGAAAAGAAATAAAGATTCGGAGAAGCATTTGCCAAACATAAGTGGCAAAACTACAATAAAGTTGAATCATGGAAAAAAAACACTTGTGGATGCATCAGACTTTCCGGATGGGAACTCAAGAAAATTGTGAGCGGGTAAGTTTTGTCATCAGAATTAAAGTTTTGTGCTTAAGATGTTTGTACTCCACAAGACATTTATAAGTGTAGTTTTCTAAGCTTTTAAAGGGATAAGGCTAAACACATATGATGATATAAATCTATAAGACTTCTTTTCAGACAACATTTATAGTAGTCATGTACTTGTGTGCATATGGTTGTATATGTTATACAATAATCTAGTAATGAAATCTATCTTTAGGAGTAATTAAGATGCGTGTAGGACTAGAAAAAAAACTCTTATCAGCTAGCTAGTTTGAAAACCTAAGTGGTCATACATAGTGAAGAAGGATGATACATGATGTAGAGACTTTTACTAGATCACATGATATCAGTTTGGTGTGGAGAGTCCAATCATCATCAAAACAACTAGCCTATGTTGCTTTATCTTCACATTTCAAACTGTTTATTCTTTTCGAGGGAAGTTGTTACAAACTACTTATGACATTGATTTTTCAAGTTAAGTTCGAATGTTGAATCCCAGAGGTACTTAGGACTATTTTCCCCTAATTTCATGGAACATGGAACACATTACCTTTTTTGTTAATGTGAGCATATATTAACTATTTTTGTATATCTCATATGCAGGTATAAGTATTTGCACAGGGTATTTCAAATTGGAGTAAAGCTTGCTTGCTAGAGTTGAGATCAAAGATAGAAAATGGGTGAGCTAGTGTGCACATGATTGGAATATGTGGTATTAGGAGGAGTCAAAAAGTATGTATGGTATGGAAAAAATGCACGAAAAAGAGTAGGTTATGCCATAAAAAGGTCTTGATTGTTCTTGATGCTAGGCACCTTGACTTAAATTACATAGTGGGTTTGGTTGAGGAAGCCGGATAATAATCACAACTAGAGATATTGATTAACTAAATACTCACAAAGTAAAAGTGGTACACAGCATTAGCTTGTAAACGATGACGAGGAGACTACGCTGTTTGAGAAGCATGCACCTTGAGAGTAACAAACCTATGGAAGATTATGAGTTGCTTTCAATAGATGAGGTGTTTTATGTTGGTGGACTCTCATTAGCACTAAAAGTTCTAAGTTCTTTTTTGTGCGGAAAAGACATGAATAGTGGATGAGTGCATTAGTTTGATTGGGAACCGCTGATACCAAGATTTTGAAAAAGTTAAAAATAACCTTTAATGGACTTAAGCTAAAAATAAGCTTTCTTGGATATCTGCATGTTTCTTTTGGGTAAAAAGAAAGATAAGATAAGACAATGATGTTGCTTGAAGTTTGTGGTAAGTTTGACATGCTTCGTTTGGTACAAGAAATGATACGTTAATGCACTAATAATCATGAAAAATAAATACTAGATTATGGCGGAGAGAAGATGTTATAGACACATGAACCAAGAAGATTGAAGCAATTAAATTCTTTTTCCAAATGGATGATCTGATACAACATCGTCCTCGAGTTGTTGCAAACTTGACAAATCTACGGTGGATTGCTTGACGCGATTGTTGTGCAAATCCATTTCCAACAAAAAATTCCTCCAAGGAGCTTTGTTGTCTGATATTCGATGCCGTCTAAAAACAACTTTGGAGGGCTATGAGGTAATTATTATAGTTCAGTTTCCTCCAAGGAGCTTTGTGCTTTGTTGTTTGATATTCGATGCCGTCTAAAAACAACTTTGGAGGGCTATAAGGTAATTATTATAGTTCAACTTATCACTGAATAATTACAAACTGGATGATGAATTATAAACCCAACCACTTTAGAGTAAATCTTAAGTAGTTGATGTTGAATATATGGTCGCACATGGTTGTGCCACTGACTATTGGTGTCATTAAATAGCTTTTACCATATTGATGAATATGTTGTGAAAGTTTTAACCAATATGTGCTTTTATCTTTACAGAATGACCTAATTCAGAGCCAACAAACTTCATAATTTGGAGAACCTAATTAAGGCTCCAATTTTATATGGACTTCAAAATCCTGAAACGTACAACCTTAATTGATTGGCATTTAGAAGAGACTTATCATTTAATCGGATGCCTTGAAATGCTTATTTGCTTACAAGGTTGCTAGAGTCTTGAGGCGTTTAGCACCCGTTACCTTGCTAAAGAAACTCGTGACACTATCAATCTCTTATTGTGGAATACTTTCTAAGTTCTCAAAGATCTGTGGAGTCACAGGGAAAAAGAGGTTGCGTCTTGTAAACAATATTGTACGAAGAGGAAATAAATTTTCAGTTCAAGAGGCGAACTTAATTGCAAGAACTTGATCTGTTGTTAATAAGTTTGATGATTTTATGATTTTTATTCTACTATTTGTAGAAAATATGTTGAGCTGGTTTTGCTGTTTATCATAGTTGAATGTAGCCAAGGGAATGTGATAAGAAGACCGTTTTTGTTTTCTGTTTTGTTAGATGTGTCTACATGCAAGAGCCGTTTAGTTGATGTTCTAAACATAAGGCCGGTCAAACTCGAGTATTGTATACAAAGGTTGCTTAAACGGCTCTTGCATGTGGACATATCTGACAAAAGAATTACTCAATCTAAAACGGTTGGTAGTTTAAAGTTGAATACAATGAACTGGTAACGACCCACAAATTGCTAATTTAGGCTTAAAAAACAGAAATAAAACATTTGTTTATGCAAATATGTAACCGCCAAACATAGAACTTGTTGGAGGAAAGGGTTTGTAGGAAGAAAGAATAATAATAATAACTTGGATAATTTCGTGGATCGTGTAGAATACA
>JAUEJL010118983.1:0-11988 GCA_032274825.1 Drosophyllum lusitanicum | reverse complement strand
TTAATTTACAAATATCATATTTACCCTTTATAATATTTCAAAATATCATAATTAACAAAATTCTTAGTTTTATCATTTTAAAATATTTTATAATCATTTTAAATTCTTTTTAATTATAACCATAACGTTTAACTTTATTACCATTAATTGTAACAATAATGATTGATAACTTATATAAAAAATACGATCACGTCTCTTCGTATCATGATACCACGTTTCTGCCGTCAAGTCTGCCCTCCCACTCCCGTTGATGTTTCCATCACTGGTTAGAGTGTTGATGTCGTGCGTCGTCATTTTTTAAATTCTCATTTAGTTCGTGTTTTATTATTATTTAATACATTTTTATTAGTGTTTAATATTTATTATTGTTTAAACCAACCCGTGTATCACACAGGCATTTAGTCTAGTAATATATTAAAAAAGAAATAGTTTATTAGACTTTAATGTTTTTTAATTTATTATCGATATATAAATTTATTATATATTTAAAATTTTGTATCATAAATATTTAAAGTTTACGTAAACAATCCCAGCTAGTTATTATTATTTATTATTTATTATTTATTATTATTATTTGAAGAGGCGGCGTAAAACCACAAGCAGGCTTCATATAGGCGCAGAGGATTTCTTTTCAAATCCAGTTAGGAAGCAAGTCCTTCGTCCCCAAGCGCCACGACAGGTGATTCTTCTTTCTCCGATTGTCAAATTTCACGTCGAATAAACCTACTTTTTCCGACCAGCTTGCCGTCGGTTATTGCATGCCTTGATTCTCATTAACACTGCTTCGACAGAGAACCAGGTAATTGATTTATCCTTCCTTTCATCACGTAATCTTTTGTGTACTTGAATTGCTTGGTTGTTTCATGTACAATGTTTAGATTTTTTTCCTGTAATAGATATGTTTTTGCCGCCTTTGATCCTTATGCAAGATTAAAGCTTTTAAACGGATTAGGGTTAGGTTTTAGCTCATATTGGTATCGTATTTTTGGAACATCAAGCTTCCTACTGTCTCCATTGTCGATCAGATTTAACGAAACTGATTTGCATTTTACAGAACTCATGGCACATAGGATATTAAGAGATCTTGAAGCTGATGGTTGGGAACGCTCCGATTTTCCAATTATCTGTGAATCATGCCTAGGTGACAATCCTTATATTCGAATGGTAATTATCCAACACTTTCTATACCGTAATGCAAGGTTTATGTTTACCATTCACTTGTGATTATCCGTTTTGATGATTGTAGAGCATAGTTGGAGTTTTACTTGACATGTAGACAGTAATTTATATACTTGAATTTTCGTTTTGCTATCTTTGTATGCTTGAAGATTAGTGCCTTAGTGGGCATTTTTATATAAAGTAAGCAGCATGTATGTTTGTGTTACAATGAATTATAAAGTATATATTAGCCCTTTTTAGTGCCATGATACCAATAGCTATAAGCCTAACTCCCTGAAGTCTACTCCACTTTAACAAATTTAAAGCATGCTATTATATCACTAAATTCATGTTGAATGCAGACAAAAGCAGAATATGATAAGGAGTGCAAGATCTGCACCAGGCCGTTCACCGTCTTTAGGTGGAGACCTGGCCGTGATGCAAGATACAAGAAAACTGAGATTTGCCAAACTTGCTGCAAATTGAAAAATGTTTGTCAAGTTTGTCTTCTAGATCTTGAATATGGTTTACCAGTCCAGGTTCGTGATACCGCACTCAGTATCAACTCAAATGATGCCATCCCAAAGAGTGATGTGAACAGGGAATACTTTGCAGAGGAGCATGATCGCAGGGTATGTCAATTTTGCAATTCATAGTTACATTTAGCTCAAATTTTTAAGAAAAGAATGCACTGGTAGAGCATAGGAGCTGAAACTATTATTAATTTATATTGATTATTATTGAATAATGTTTCAAATGATTAGAGAGAGATGATTTTGTAACTAAATAACAGAAATAGGGTAGAATCTGGCTTAACCTCTTCTCTAAAACTAGGAACTTAATCTCATAGGACTGATTGTATTTTGGTTCTCCAAGTCACAAGGTTTTCCCAAATGAATGTACAGTAAGCACTAGTAGATTGTCCATCAGCCCTTGAGCCTCCTTAAATATATCTCTTTCTGGTTTTTGTAAAGAAGATTCCATAACGTCGACCTTCCTTTAGATAACGAAGAATTTGAGATATACATCCATGTGCCGTTAGTTAGTGAGTTCATGAATTTGTTATTTACTAACCATACAAACTACAAATCCGATATCCGATCTTGTATGAGCAAGGTAGATCACCTTCCCAACCACCCTTTGATGTGTCCCTGTCTCCACTAATTCTGCAACTTTTTCCACACATGCATTGGAATATTAGTAGCTTTGCACTCTAGGAGTCCAGTTTCAGATTGATGATCAAGAGTATAGTTCGGTAGTCTGATTGTGAAACTATGTTTGATGTTTCCGTGATTTGATCTCGACCTGCATAAAGTACCTCAACTATCCAAGGTCTTTGATCTTGACCTGTTACCTAAGGATTTTCTTCAAGTTGGTGATTTTCTTGTTAAATTCACCAGTTACTACTTACTAGTCAGCTGCTGTTGTCGTCATAGAAAATCGTCACTTCAAGTTGACATTGAATGGTGTTGTAAAACATGGCCTACTCGGCCGAATACTCGGCTTGGACTCGCTAAACGGTCCTTGACCAAGGCAAGGTTTTTATCCAACTCGGGCGAACTAATGAAGGACGTGCAACCAAACCTTAAAGGGAACAGGGAACTTGGAACATAATTTTAAGGTGGGGATGTGTGAACACTAGAGTTTGATGTGGTGTTAGAAAATTTATAATAAGGGAGGGCATTCAGTTAATCAAGTATGCTGCAGTATAACTACTTCTCCCCAATGTGAAGTTGGTTAGGAGAGATCGGGTGACTTCGGGAGATGTTTTCCAGTTTTGGAGTGAAAATAATCTTTTGCTTTGTTGGCTTTCGTAATTTGGACTTTCCTTGATTTTGGTTTTGAATCATTTTTATGTAACCTTTGAAAAAGGTCTGATAATGGTGATAGACCCCACCGATCTTCCCGTAGGTTCTTAACTTGTGATGGTCTCTAAACATCTCCATGAATATAGATATAACAATTGTCCCAGTATGAGTGGCTTCAGAATTGAATCCATCTGCCACTGTTTAGGTGGTACGATTTGACCAGGGTGGAAGGTTGAGAACATGTTCAGGTATCCATGATTATCTGATTACTTGGCGGTCAAATGATTAATTTTGGATAATCAATTGCATACCAGCTGCAACAAAATTAATAAGGATAAGGTGAAACCAATTTACCTGTTTACCCTTTCTTTTACCTGTCTACTCACAGTTCACAAAGTGTTTACCCTTTTTAACACAAAAATGTCCTCTTTTTTCGTTTTATCTATTTAACTTGTTAAGTATTCAGAATTTTCCGAACGCTTGTAACATCTTATTTTTTTATAACATCAAACAAAAGCAGCTCATCCAAACTCTCTTTCCAACAGTTTCTTTTTTTTATTGCAGTTGATTATGCGTTCCAGTTATTTCACATGACAATTACTTTTACAAGACGCATATTCAAACACTACCTAGATTTTGTTTGAGTACATTGTGTGATCTGATTAGGTGTAGAGGTGCCCAAAAGGCCCAGTCAGACCTGGTTGTAACTCTAGAGTCCACTTTCATACGGACTTGGGCTCTTATCGGTCCTTGGACAAACTGGATTCAGTTACAACTATTTGATAATCATGACTTTCTATCCGGTTCTTAACTTTTTTAAAGTCAGGTGGGCTCAGTTCAGGACTTGACCTCATAGGCAACGAAGGAAAATGATAAGAATAGCCCTTGGGGGAGTTGGGGGTTATGGCTAAGGATGATTTTGCTGGTTAAAGTACAATGATTTAAGCATAGTTAGTTTATTACTTTAAGGTGGTTAGTGGTATCTTGGGTGGTTGATGATTTGTAGTTAAAAGTACTATTGACGTAAACATGGAAATTCTCTCTTGAAGTAGCAATTCAAAATAAAATTGTTAATATCATTATAATACATCGAAAGGTTTTTGGTTTGGCTAGGTCACATCCTAGTTTTGTTGGGTTAATTTTTGGTCTATGTTTTTTTAGATGTGAATTTGGTTTTAGAACCCAGTCTTCGATAGTATGACCTGTCCTTTATGCGTTTGGAAAACATGCTCCTGTATCAAAGTTACAAGATTTTCCTTAATTTTTGAAGTTAAAAAATATAAATTTTTGTCCACCCAATGTCACTATGAGATTTTATGTTCTTTCAAACAACTCACAAAGCATCTGACATAGTCATGGTCTTATAGATCTCATAGAACCGAGTCTATGAAATGGAGTGCCCCTAAGAATTGCTTATATTGGCAACCAGTTTCTTAAGAGAGAAGTGCAGAGGTGTTTATTTTCATTCAAACTTTAGATTAAGTAACTGTCCTTAAGGACGTGTATAGCTCAAAAGTTCGAAAAACAAACAGGTTCAGTTAATTAGCTACTAGCATTTAACCTAGCCCTTGTTTCTAGAAAATATTCTAGAACTTATATCACTAAGATTACTGGTTATAACCTTCACAGAACTTTGTAAAAACTTTATGCAGGCACGGGCTGGTCTAGATTATGAGTCCTCATATGGCAAGGCACGCCCAAATGATACTATATTGAAGCTTCAAAGAACAACACCATATTACAAGAGAAATCGAGCACATGTATGCAGTTTTTACATCCGAGGTGAATGTACTAGAGGTGCTGAATGCCCTTACAGGCACGAGATGCCTGAAACTGGAGAATTATCCCAGCAGAATATCAAAGATCGTTACTATGGGTATGTAAATTTTAACTCCTTTTTCATTAGTGCAAAATATGTTGATCAGTGTTTAGGTTTTTTAATATATTTGCATATGATTGCAGAGTCAATGATCCAGTTGCATTGAAACTTCTGAGTAAGGCTGGTGAGATGCCATCTCTAGAACCTCCTGATGATGAAAGCATCAGAACCTTATATGTTGGAGGACTCGATGCGAGAATTTCAGAGCAGGATCTTAGAGATAACTTTTACTCCCATGGTGAAATTGAGTCTGTGAAAATGGTGCTCCAACGAGCTTGTGCTTTTGTTACCTACACCACCCGAGAAGGTGCTGAAAAAGCAGCTGAAGAACTCTCGAATAAGCTCGTGATCAAGGGTCTTAGGCTGAAACTGATGTGGGGCCGACCACAAGTGCCAAAACCTGAAGGTGAAAGCTACTCGGATGTCGCCCATAGCGGTTTATTGCCGAGGGCGGTTATTTCACAGCAGCAAAACCAACCACCAGGCACTTCAGATAGCCAGGACCAACAACCGCCGCCACATATGGAGTATTTTAACATTCCACCTCCACCACCACAGCACGAGAGGATGTTTTATCCGTCCATGGATCCTCAGAGGATGGGTGCCGTTATCCCTAACCAGGAAGGTGGTTCTAGCGGAGGTGGCAGTGGTTCCGAGCAGCGACAGCAGGGTGGTCCAGGTCCACAATATGCTGCCTACCCACCACCGCCACCACCTCAAAATGGTAGTCAATATTATCAGCAGTATTATCCACCGCCACCATACGGGTATATGCCACCACCACCTCCACCATCATATCAACAATACCCACCACCAGCTTACCCCTCCACAATCCCTCCAAATTCAACCGGGGAGCAAGTGTATCAGCAGAAACCACCAGCAGCCGCCCCTGCCGCCACAGCTGGGTCTTCACAACAATGATCAACATCCTTTTGTTGCAGAAAACATGAGTTATGAGTAAACTTCCCCTTTATTTTATTATTTTTTTGTTTTATTATTAAAACAAGTGACGTGACGGAAGAAAAAGAAATATGTAACTTTTGTTTTACGTTAGTTTTGCTTCAACGCATTGGATTCTTTTAGCTTCCGTTATTGATTCCTTGTTGCGTTTTATTTCCTTCATGACGAATTATGTTAGTTTTACAAAGCAAAGTAAATAATTTATCTCGAAAACATATTTACTGATATCAATCGACGTTAATCGGTATTCTCGTGTGTTATGGAATAGCCGATTCCATGTCTTCTAGTTGGAAAAACGACAAACAATGCACTCGCAATGACACCGATACCGATAGGAACAATGTCCAAAACTTCCTGGGTTTCATGCGCGGGGGTCGGATAAAAGCAACTCACAACATTCCTATCCCTCAACGCCACTGCTCCGAAAACCAAAACCGAGAGCAAAGCGTGCACCCAATCGATAAACCTCAAGCGGTACTTCCTCAAATCGGGTGCATTTTTTGGATCATAGTAGTCAAAGATCCACATCCCTTGGAACGTTGCAAACCCGTAGTAAACCCGGCCATCACCCGACTTAAAACTGTCCGTAAAGCAAGCGAGGAAGCACGAGACAGCCAAGAGGACAAGAAGGATGGCGGTTAACATACGTGTGGTGGAGTCACATGAACCATTATAGGTGAAGATCGGTGTAAGAACTTGGAACACCAAGAGGGTGCCTGTCGGGAGGAGTTTCGCTAGGTTTGCTGTGCTCGCTAGCGTCTGGGAGAGTGCTGACGGTGGTTGTGGGCGGGATGTTGGTGGTTCCGAGGTGGTGTTGTCATCAATGGCGGTGGGGGCAGGTGGTCTGGCGGTGGCGGCAGGTGGTCGAGCTCTAATAGACATGTTTTCTTGCTCTGTAAACAAACTGATAAAAACTATTACGATGGTGGTGTGGAGAGTGGAGAGGCAAATTTATAGAACTCGGAAAATTAAATGTCAAAATGTTAAAAAAGATTATGTTGGCGTGTGGGACTTGAATGCGACAAAACTAATTATTTAATTTAAATAATAATAAATGTTAATTTTGCGGTTTTATATTATGATTAAATGATGTATTAAAAGCAGAAAATTTAGCCGACTGTTTCTTTTTAAGAGAAAAAATGGGGCGAGGATATTGATAAGGGAGGTGATTCTTATACAACAAAAGTAGTCATATAGCAATAACTTTATGCATTAACAACTTGTATTATGTGCATTAACTACTTATACCTTACTGTTTATAGCTAAAAATTGTTATGTGCAAAACTGCAGACGCGTTTTTGTCGGTAGGTTTTAATGTGACGTGGAAGGTAACGAAACGTGTATGTTGGTATGGAGGTTTCATGTTATGGTTTAAATTTCTTGGAAAAGCCACACGGAAGGACTGAAATGTAAGATCGTCTAACGAGATTATTATAATATATATCAATTGGGAAGTAAGATGTTCATTTATCACGAGATTTTGAAGGATATTTTAATAAATTTACAATAAAATCATGAGATATCTAAATCTCATGAGATTTTGACTTTAAATTTATTCTAGAATGAAAAGAGAAATTGTGTTTATTTAGAATTAATTTTTATTTAATTTTTGTATAATAATTTGTTGGTTTTAATTTGTTCTCCTCGCAATAAGCGAGGGCAATCAAATACTCGTTATTTACAAATGATGTTTAAAAAGTTTATAATAAAAGTATAGGGTTTATTTCACATAATAGTAACCAGGTTTGAAAAGTGTTATGTCAGCGTCACCCATGGGTTATTTCACAATATGAAATAAAGAAGTGAGTGACCTTCGTAAAACAGTTTTCAAACTTGGTTACTATTCTATGAATTTCCTCCTAAAAATATAATATCAGATATTACAAAATTATACTTTTGTATCACATAAATACCTTATGTAGTGTTACTTGCTGGTACACAAACATTTACAGAATAATTACCATTTGGTTGATTACCACAAGAAATCCTTTATTCTCAATCAAGACGCATCACCCGGATAAATTCACTTCAAAGTTTATGAACTGTATTTGTCGGACGTTTTCTAGAAACGGACGGCTGTCCCATAATTTCCACCCTATGAGTTTATTCTTTATTTTAGTCCCTTTAGTCTTGATTTACGAATGAGAGTTTCGAAAAGAAAGAAGAGTTCTTTTCCTTTAACCTTAGTTACTTCGTCCTCCCTTTCGACCAAATTCTCTCATGGGATTGCTTCCTCCTTGTCCTGATGCTCTATCATCCCTTCTGAAACGACCAAGTGCTACTCCGCTACTCATGGATGTCTTTCTTACTCCGATATATACATAAATTATATATTTTATAAGCCCTTGATATGTCTTAGGCAAGACCTTACCTAGATGTGCAACCAAAGTTCATAGCCCATAACATTTAGGCTATCATGCTTTAGGGTGTTTCTTAATTTGCTACATCTCATTGGTGTACCCTTGGAAAACAACTCCAAGCCATCATGGTCTCCTTGATATTATGTGCTTCGAGGTGAGTCTTTCTATACTTAATTTTGAATGAATTAGTGGAGCAATCATCAAAGATGTTGACGACTTCAACTGGTCTTCACGACGTGCTACAACTCGTTAGGCCATCACAAAAAATGCACATATGGTAAAGGATTCTTAAGTTAATGATTTATTCTATGGAAAAGGAAAAATTAAAGTATCTAATAGTGTAGACGGTTTATTTTTAGAGAGAGAATTCCCCGACAAATAAACCGTTAGGTGTTACGTTCTAACTAGCCTTAGGGACTAAGCATTTTTGGTCGGTTCTTAGGGTGGTAGGTGTGGCAACGGAGTGAGTTTAAAAATGGTGGAGGCCCCAAAGGGAACACCAATGTTTTAAAACCCGGGTTTTTAGTTGACCCAGGCTCCTCATCGGATCACGGGTCAACCCGGTTTTTAGAATTTTAATTTTTTAAAATATATATGCATGTGTGTATATATATATATATATGTATGTATATAAACTTGGAACCAATTATTAATTAGTTAAAGAAACTAAATAATCTATCAAGCATAAAATGAAATTCTCTGGAGGGGTTATGTGAACTCAATGGAGGTTTCTGCTTGAAGGACAGTCGCATGTCGGAGATGAAAGAGGACAGGAGTTGCCGTCGACTATCGAGAGTGGTTCACAACTCATTTTAAGGATTTTAAGGGTTTCTGTTGAGTGAGGATTTCAAAGTATCGACTGTCGAGATGACTAAATCGCAAAACTTTTATATATTAAAAAAATATTAAAATAAAAAAAATAAAAACGGGTCAAACCGGGCCGGTTCAACCATAAACCCGGACTGGTCAATGCGGTTGACCCAGTCTCGTCACCGGGTTACGGATCAACTGGTCGGACCGGCTGGGTCAACCCGGGTTTTAAAACATTGGGGAACACCACAAAGGCCCTATCCGCCCCCCTCAAAAGACATCCTGTCAAGGTATCCTTTTAATTAGAAAAAAATCTAGTAGAGTAGAAAAATGACCACTATGAGAGCTTTATTGAGGTAGATAAAAGAAATAGAGAAGAAAACACTGATGAGGCCCTCAACCACCTAATGTGGCTATTGAGGTGGGGTGAAATTGTGACCACACCCACACCTCTCTTGTAAACTAGCAAAAGTGTGCAGCTCACATCAGAAACAACTTGGCTTCAATCATCAGCCACATAAGACTCACAGTTTGAAGTCTTGAACTTACTTGAATAAAACTGCTGCATCTAGTAAACTAATTTCAGAAGTTGATTTTTCTTACAACCTTCAACAATAACTCCTCCTTGATACAAACTACATGTTACAAAGATACAAGCATTTTCAAGATTCCGAACTTTCATCTAAAAAATGAAAGCTCGACACAAAATTAATACCATTCTGATTCAAAGCAAAACTATACTTCAATCTTGTAATAACATGAACCTGCAGTTAGCTGCTGTCAAGAAACTTTGACCGACAGTTAAAAACGAAGACGGAAAAAAGATACGACAAAGGACTGATATCGATTTTCTCTAATACTTAATAATTGTTGCAATAGCAGCACCAAGTGAGCTATTACGAGAAGAACCACGATGGTGAACCAATGAATGAGGTCTCCTCCATAGAGATTTAGAATTATCAGAGAACAAAGACGAACATAACTCCAACACCATTGGGTTGTTATAACGCCGATGTAGGTTTTCATACAATTTAGCTTTCTCGCCCTCGTCTATCAACTCCTGCATTCACAACAACAATCGATTCAATTTCCAAATTTTAGAGCTGACCAGTCAAATGGGTAAATTCTAAAACATAGTTTAAAAAAATGAAAGTCTATATAGATACTTAAAACTCAAATCACTTTATACAAGTAAAATTAGATTGATATATTAATAATACAGTTTTCTAAATTATTTACGAAAAGCAAGAAAATAACAAAATATATTGACTGGACCCAACATGCTTTAGCCTGTATTGAATTAACACCTGAAACAGTAACCCAACCAGCTCGACCCCCTAAAAGAAATCTTTCCACGACTAGAATATACACTCCCTGACTCCCTTTAAATGAAAAGACGAAACAGGGGCCAGGAGAATATATTGGATGCCTAATAATCATGCACTAAAAATAATAATTAAATTACCATAGGCTTTGGACCAACTGCTGCAGTTTCATCCTCATATTGCATTGTTTTCTCTTTATTGTTAACATCATCTTTGGTTGCATCACCTGCTTCCGCCATTTGCAGGTCTTGGTGCTTTTCTGTCATAGATTTACCATGTTGTTGAGATAGTTCAGCAACGGATTTTTCTTTATAGTTCTCTGATGATGTCTCTTTATCTTTTTCTTCTTGTTGCAAAGTGTTTTCTAGCTCCTTCTCAAGCTTCATTTCCTCTCCTTTATCTTCCATTTCAGTATCTGCATCTTGATTTTGTGAATTCTCGGTACTGGATGATGTATCATCACCATTTAGACTTCCGACCGTTGAAGTTCCCTAATACATGTTTAGTAGATGAAACATAGGCATGGTAAATATTACAGTCTCACAGATACTAATCGTGAAACAAACATCAGCAATGTAACATTTGCCATTTGGTATCGATGAAAGGAATTGAATGGAAATTTGTTTGCTTTGTTCAATGGAATGGATTCATGGAATGAAGCATCACCCAAGGAATGTGATTCCTTATCCTTGCATATGCTTGGCTTTCATTCCATGGCTAGGGGTTTTTTTCTTTCATTCCATCTGTTTCAGTGTGTTAGTAATGTTTTTTTTTCTCTGAACGCACATTAAATCTTTTATATCAACAAAAACAACAGGTCCTAATGCCTCTGGAGCGGGGTATGGGGGAGGTAAGATGTAGACAGTCATACATCTACCCAAAGGTAGAGAGACCGCTTCCAGAAAGACCTCCGGACATGAAATCTTTTATATAATGTTCCATAGGTTGTTTTACATATTTACTGAATGCATGCAGTTATCTGATATGCCAATACTTTATACTACAAAGTAAAATCACATTTTATTAGGAAATACTCATATTACAAAAGGAAAAAAAGCATTCACGTTAACCTTTATATGAAGGTCACATTAGGTAGTAAGAGTCGATCATAAATCATTTAGCATGAGGCTACTTGGTAATTGAACACGTAACTTAATATTAATACTTAGTAAGAAGTAACGATTTAAACAATGACAGCCTTCACATAACAAAAGGTTACTTTCACATCAAAGTTGATGTAAATTTTATGTTATTTAATGTGAAAATCACAAGAACTCCATAGATCAGATATTACAAAGCTACTATAGTGATTGAAATGTAACAGTAATGTTAATATTTAGTAAGATTGTAAGAAGTAAACAACCATATAGTAAAGACTAAAGACACCCTTTTCATTACAAAACACACCCTTCACATTATCTTCCACATGGTCACATTATTTAATGTAAAGGTAGCAAATATTTAATTTTGATAGAAACCGGTCATTAGACATAGGGAGACAAAAGTACCACCGTACCTGTGCAGTTAATCTCGGCGAGATCTCGGTGATATCTCGGCGAGATCTCGGACTTGGGGAAAATATCGGTTGTAAATATCGGAACCGATATTCTCGCCGAGATTGACCGATATTTAGCCGAGATTGGCCGAGATTTTCTTCTGTCCACTTTAATAGCCTATTTCTCAACCTT
>JAUEJL010118972.1:0-11989 GCA_032274825.1 Drosophyllum lusitanicum | reverse complement strand
CGGTTATCACTCAACCCCAATACCCTAAGTTATATCATCGGCCACCATCACGAGCAGCCAAGAAAGCAGTCATACCGCAAACAAACTTTATCACTCCGAAGCCTTTCAAACAATCAATAGCGCTGAGTTGTGATGTTTCCGCAGGTTGAATCTAGTTCCCCGAATGAGAAGTTCAAACATTTGATATCCAAGGGTATATTTAACACAAGTCCGAATCTTAGCAGGGGCAATAGGATGGGGGCCTCCCACAAGAAGCAACGACCACACATCTGGGTATGTTCGAGCGGTCGAGAAGGTGAGGGTGTCATGGGTTGTCTACCTCCAACATAACCCAAAGATGGATGTATGGTATGAAGACCTTGTTGGACAGCCATGGGAAACTTCTTGTCGGCCGGATTATTTATCTCGGTATAGGCTACAAGACGACGATAACTATATACAGGATCCCGGAATTTGACTAAATGGTGGAAACACCTTGAGGACAAGGTGTTTTTAGGGGCGGAGTAATGATATGACCCTTATTTAGTGAATCTTTTAGTTATGGTAGTTATTAGATTTTAATTATAGAAATTATATTATCTTACGGACCAAGTTATTTATCTATTATAAATAGAGGTCTAGGAGTAAAATACTAAGATATTAAGGAGGAGAATTGTTTCTGTTTTCTTTATTCTTGTACGGGAGATTACTAGGTCTCGAATTCCAATCGTTTTGTTCCTTAAGTATCTGACTTCGAGTGTCTTTTATCAATAATATTTGATTATCAATTTGGTTCATATCAGATACACAGGCTACCTAGATCTAAATGCAACCCAAAAAATCGGAAATCAAGCGGCGACGGTTTTAGTGTTACAGATTCGGCAGGGGATTACAAGGAAGAAACAAGGAGGCGGTAAAGAACTCGTTGGTGGCTTCACGGTGCACGATGGTGGCTTCACGGTGAGGTGACGGTACTTCACGGCAGCCACTACGGCGTATTGAGGGGCGACAACGGTGGCTTCACATTCTCCATCTAGGATTGAAAGGTTATATTAAATGAGAGAGATCTACACATCCAGTATAGGGTTATGTGCCATTTAGAGAAAGAACATGGGGTAGAGGAAAAATAAAATTCCTATAGTACCCTCTTGTTAGTTATGTCATGTGTCACTCATACGTCATCTATTATCACTTTTACCCTAACTCCCTTTTTATTTGAACACTAATATATATATATGTATGTATAAAATAACAATAACAATAACAGCAGCAATAATAATAATAATAAAATTGACCCATGAAGAAAAGAAAGGAACTTAAAACAAAGCACAAACCTGAGGAATTATGTTTTTCTCCATCACATCTTTGAAAAGTGGCGGTGGCGGCAAATCTAGTCCAAGCATCAAGAATGGCATTCTACTTGTCTCAGCCACAATATTATTGACTGCACTCCCACCATCTCCATTTCTGCCATTATTTTGGGCATCTGCAATTTCTCTATTTCCAGCACCATCTTTTACATGAATCTCTTTCACAACTTCCAATTCTCCCTAGAAAGAATTCATCGTCATTCAGATAAAAGAATAGATCGTCATTCAGATAACGTATGAGTAAACTAATAGAGATTAAAAGGCCACAATGGAAAAGGTGTTACCTGAAAACACTTATGTATAATGCTGCTCTTTTTCCTTGAACTTTTGAGATCTGTATGCAAGGTATTGAGAAGCCATGACATAAATTCAACAGGATCAGATTGCGCCCCTATACGAAATCTTTTTTTACTAGCTTTCATAACCGCTTGCAAAAACTCATGAGGACTCACCTACAGCTCAATGAAGAACTATTAGAAATGCAGAAGACACAAATCCAGAGATAAAACCTAGTGTTTGTTATGATCAAACCTGTCCTTTGAAGTTCCTTGCATGCCATATCTTCCTTGTGAGCTCACCAAAGCGATGAACAAGAACAGATTTACTGTGCATGTAATTTTCAGGGATGAGAAAAAAGTTTCTCAATGGGGTCACTCGCATTAAGGATTGAATGGTAACATTGACAAAATCAGTCTCCTTAATGTTATTAAGTCCCACCTAGCAAATCAATGAATAAAATATTACAATCAGGGTTGGATGGGAAAAAAAACATGTATTCTGCTACACAACATATTGATCATAAAGTTTAACCAAAGCATACACAGTAAGCAATCAAAGATAAATGCAATATCGGTAATAGCAATAATAAATTACCATTCCAGGAAGATAATCAGATCCATCAAGTGCCCTTGACCATTGTCTATTTTTATCAAGTTGCAATACTTGGTCTTGGCTAAACCTGTTAGGTGACAAAAGAAGCAAGTATGAGAATTAAATGGAATAATATACGAATACAATGAGAACACAATTTAACTTGAGAGAAATCATATTACCACCAGTGTCAGTACTACACATTTATATCTATACACAACAATATTGACGACTGGAAGTAATTAGCAAAGAGTTACATATTGAAATGTAAATTATTCAATAATCAAAATCTACACCAACCAACAAGAGGCAAAAAGCAAAACATGTTACCCACGTAAATAAACATACACAACAATAACACAAAGCTTGGGAGTTGATCACATCATGTTGGCATGTCAAGCAGCAAGCAAAACATGTTAGATACTCGAGTATATAAACAAACACACCAATAAACACAAAGCTTGGGAGTTGATCACATAATGTCAGCATGTCCAGAGGATGAAGAAAAAGCAGAGAAGACAAGGAATTGAGCAACGAATAAATGATACATCAGAAAACCTTGGGTTAAGAACATGTCGAATATCATCCAAAGAAGGGTCGTTGATTTCATAACCATCAGGCAGGCAATAAACTTTTTCTGTCCGGAGATTGATATAGACATGATGTCCGGCTTCAAGGCTATGAGTATAAGCATGTGACTTCTGCCCTCTTCCTTGGAAATATTTGCCACAGACCAAACATGCATACACATTCAGATTTGACAGAGAGACTGAACAAAACTTTTCAAAGTCAAAATCCAAAACCTGCAAAAACATAAATGGCCAACTTAGATTCTCCATTCAAAATCCTCTACAGTCTACAGCACAATAAATGCTGATACACAAATGAAACATAAAACATAACTCAATAAGTGTTAAACCTAGCTACATGTGATTCATTCTAAAGCCACCAACACCATCATTAGTCATATTTCAAATATTGCCAATACGAATAAAGATATTCTGGTCCACTTTAAAATTGCAAGGCATGCTTCTAGAAAGGGTAGGAGGTAGAGCAATGCACTCAAAAGTGAGAACCAGTAGCCCTCTTTTAGTGTAACATAAAAGTCTCAATTCTGTTCATCTTGTATATCTGGACATCGTCTTCTACTCTATGCCTCTAGAGAAAACAATGACAACATTCACATTCCCTATATTGCAAAAAGAAGCTTGATGTGAAATCTTCCCATGAAGAGTTCAACCACCTCAGATGGTTTACAGTGATGAAATTGGCTCAATTCAAATCAAAGTAAAGTGGGTAGACATCACTGCTGCTTTTTTACCACAGGATAAAGACCAGGACAAGAACTTCTATGCTCAGCCCTCAATAAGCTAATGATCATAAGTGCAACAGAATTAAGTCCTTTACACGAGCGCTACCGATAAAAGAAAAGTTATAGTCATAAAGTGTATAAAGTCAGCAGTAAACTTCAGTAGCTTTCAAAAGGACTTCGCAAATTTTGTATTTAAACTATAGTCAGCATGTTCTTGCCATACAAGAAGGCCTAGGTCATGCTTGATTGAGACCTTCCAATTATCGTTGCTTGTCATACATCCTTCAACCAGAGTATATGATTCTGCTCCAGAAATGGTAATATGATATGTAAAGACAGAATGTCACTTCCTCTGGTCAAACTAGCTCTTGCTTCCTCCACGTAATGGAGTTTGTTTACCTGCATCGTTTATTTCGTCACGAAAGGATCCCTCCCACCTGCTTTTGAGAATGATGAATATGAAGTCCAAAGGGGTGCAAGTACTCTAGATTCTATGACCGATGTCTTTCTAGGTCTCGTTGGTCAAGACTGTAGCCTGTAGCATAACTTGAATATAGGTCTAAAAAAGGATTCCAAGCTCCATAATCCAATTGAAGTTAGAAAGTGGAACCCCACAAGCTTTAAGCTGTTGTATGTTTTCCTATTCAAGTATAAATTTCTCAATGCATGACTAACCATTATACTTATACCTTTGTTTCTAAGATAACCAGACAATCCCCATGTCTGAACTGTTAACAAACAGGATTTGGTCAGTAACCAAACCATGTTATACCTTTGTTTTTGTTAGAACTGTATAGTTTAGGGACTTTTATGTAAATGTATAGTTTCCTTATATAGGTGATGTATGTATATACATTTGTAATCTCCACTTTTTTGAATCAATGAGAAACCAATTCTCTCAACTCTCTCTCTCTTTGTTTTCACATGCTCTCTCTCTGATTTCACATGGTATCATAGCCCTGTGAAAGCCTAAACCGCTGCCTTCAAACCTTCGTGTATCTACTTCTGAGGGTTACTGCTCTTCGGCCAACCTGATTTCTCTCCATCGAATCAATTGATTTCTCTACAGTCGATCAATTGATTGCCCTATTGACTCAATCAGTTCGATTAATTTTACTCCAACCGCCAATTGCTTCATCACAAATCTGATTCAATCAATTGCCCAACTGATTCAATCAAGTCGATTAATTTAATCGATTGCTTCATCACGTTTCTGATTCAATCAACCGATCAATTTTATTGGTCAACATACAACTATAACTCTATAAGCTTCATCACTGCCAATTGACTGCGTTGTTTCAACTTCCGTGCGCAATTCAGTCTTTGTTGCACACTTCTAGTAGTGCATAGCTCAATGCACAATTCCAGCAGTTTATTGCGCAGTCTCAGACAAATTTCAACTAATGTTATCAATCCTCCTACGGTTCAGCCTCAGAGTCTTTTATTGTCACCGGTAATCAGTCGATTACTATAGAAAAAATGATTGGTTCCACTAATTATGTGTCATGGGCGGCCTTAGTCAAAATGTGGTTCAAAGGCCAAGGCCGGAGTGATCATTTGACAAAGAAAGCTACAGAGATTGCAGAAAAAGACTTAAAGACCATGCCAAATGGGTGCAAATAGATGCTATGGCAATCCTTCGATTATCCAGTTATTTCGACCTTTTGAAACTTGTTATGATGTCTAGACCGAAGCTTCTTAGTGCTATACCAGTGACATTCAGAGATTGTATACAGTTGTTCACAGTATTCAAATTCTAAAGCAAGATGGGAGTATGGAGTCATATCCGGGACATGTTAGCGCCATGATGCAGAAATTTGAAGCCCTTACGTCTTTTATCAGCTCAAGGGCTGAGCATACTACTCAGCGAGAGAAATACTTCGTTGTTGTTGCTCTCTCAGGACTCAAACCAAAATTTGAACTGGCTCAGCATCAAACTCCTACAGGTTCCACTACACAGACAATGAAGGATACCTTTTGCAGGCTGCTAAACATGACGGGTACTACTGCTACAACCCAGGGTCCAACTACTACTTATGCTTTCATCACCGGTCCAACTGATCCTACTCCATCTGTCTTGGCTGCGGGCCCAAAGAAAGAAGAAAATAACAAGCGGCCATACTATTAGTTTTGACGAAGGTTGGGTCACACATATAAAATGTTGGAAGAAACATTACCGACCTGCTGCTCCACCAACGCAGACTGTGAACATGTCTAGCTCTGATATGCAGTCAATCTCGGCGATATCTCGCCAAGATCTCGGATATCGGAGGTAGGAAAAATATCGGTGGGTTATATCGGAGCCGAGAATTTTGGCGATATCGGCCGAGATTTGCAAATCGATATACCGGTTTTTTACTGATATTTGTATTGTGAATTTTTTTTTTGGTATGCTAAGTCAACCCACTTAGAGCCCAGCCCACTTCTTAAATTAAACCTAAAGTAACAGCCGAACAAACAGCCTTTCACTTTCATCGGCTCACTGCATCCTTCCATAGTTCCATCAACTACAGTATTCCTTTATTCCTCCACTGTTCCATCAAAGGTCAGTACTCGAGACAAATACAAGTGAAGCAAAGATGTGAACTTTAGACGATGTTGATTTGGATGCCGAACCCGTGGATTGCAATTAAATTTTATTTTGACACTTTAACAATTCCCATATTACTATCTATTAACTTTTATGGTATACTTTTTATTTAATTTTTATGATTTTAATCTTATATATATTCTACAAAATATAAAAAACCGATATCTCAACGCAATATCCGCGATTTTAAATGTCGGTCCTTGACCGATATTTGATATCCGACCGAGATAACTGCATAGGCTCTGATCATGACGCCTTTATGCAGTACCAGGCAGCCCAATAGTCAACTTCTACGGTGACAAGTCACTCTCATTCACACTTGGCTTTTGTTACTCAAGGCCGGTCCATGGGCCCCTGGATTGTTGATTCAGATGCTACTTATAACATCTTTTCTCTTAACTCACTTGTTCTAACATTTTACCACCAATTAGATTGCAGTTAATGGAATTGGCATTGCCCAACCATTATCCTCATTGTCCCTAGACTCCAATTTATATGTTCCTAAAAACCCCTTTAACTTACTATGTGTCAATTGTGTCACTAAAACTCACTCTTGTTAAATAACCTTCACTCCTAATTTTGTTCTTATACAGGACCTGAGCACCGGGCGGGTGATTAGGCATGAGTCACGAGGTCACTATATTTTGTATGGATCATGAGAGTTCACTCCTACGGTTAGTCCAGACTCCAGATGGTAAACTCAATCGTCTTAAAGCTCGATTGATGGCCAAAAGATATACTCGGATATTTTGCTTGGACTACAGTGATACTTTCTCTCCATTTGACAAAATGACTAGCATTCGCATTCTTCTATCCATGGTTGTAATGTGTGATTACTAAACATTAAAAATGCTTTTCTACACGCGATCTGCACGAAGAGGTATACATGAAGCAACCACTTGGGTATGCTGCTCGCGAGGAGTCTAGTCCGGCTACGAAAATCTCTCTACGGTTTAAAATAATCTCCTAGAGCCAGGTCCGGGAGATTCAATGTCGTGGTGAAGCATTTTGGGATAAGACAGAGTGAGGCAGATCACCCAATATTCTATCATATTTCAAGAACACAGTGTATCTACCGGATAGTATATGTTGATGACATAGTTATCACAAGGAATGATCACAAAGAAATATAGCAGTTAAAGGAACACCTATTCAAACACTTTCAAACTAAATATATAGAAAGTCTGAGATATTTCTTAAGTATCGAGGTTGCAAAGTCCCAGGATGAGATTCCGATATCTCAAAGAAAGTATGCTTTGGATATTTTAGAGAAAGCTCACCTAACCAACCGACCGCAAACCAGTTGAGTCTCCAATTGATCCCAATGTCAAACTCATACCATGTCAGGGGGAGCTGTAGGCAGATCAAGGGAAATATCGAAGACCGGTAGGTCAATTCAACTATCTTACCGTAACCCGTCCCAACATTCCTTTGATATGAGTATAGTTTAAACACTCCGTGTGACACACGAGGGTTATCCTTTTAGCAGAAGATCAACGTCATGATATTGTGTTCTCTTTAGGGGTAACTGAGCCTCCGGGAAAAGAAAGAAACAGAATGTGGTGACAAGTTTCAGTGCTTCTAGCGAATGCAACCTGTGGGTCAAACAACTTCTCGAGAAGCTAAGATTCTGTCAAGTCTCTCAAATGAAACTTATATGTAACAACCAAGTTGCGTTTCATATTGCCTCCAACCTAGTGTTCCGGGAGTGGTAAAAACGTATTGAAATTGACCGTCACTTCATTAGAGAAAAACATCTTAATTGCCTAATCATAACCAAGTTTGTTAACTTGAACGACCAACTTGCAAATGGGTTTACAAAAGCCCTTAAAGGACATTGAGTTGACTATATATAACAAGCGTGGTGCCTATGATATATAGGCTCCAGCTTGACAGGGAGTGTTAGAATTGTATAGTTTAGACACTTCTATGTAAATGTATAGTTTCCTTATATAGGTGATATATAATATGTATATACGTTTGTAATTTCCTCTTTTTTGAATTAATGAGACACCGAATTCTCTCAACTCTCTCTAATTAAACACACTCTCTTATTTCACACTGTTTCTAACATGTATTTGAACTTCCCCATAACGTGAATCTATTCTATGATCGTAAAACTATAGAAAACGGTCTTCCTTAGCACTTTAGCACAAAAGTTGACTGTATCTTTCGTTTGACAATGCCAAGTTAGGCAGAGTCCTTGTTATGCTCCTTTTGCTGTCATATTCAAATGATACTCAAACTTTTGAAATTAACTTACAGCTTGGATGGTATTTTAGTTGTGCTTCTCAATTATAAAAAATCAATTAACACAACACTTCAAAATAGTCACAACTTCATGGCAGGGGCTTTCCATGAATTACAAAGGTTTGCGTTATCCTTTCATTTTAATTGATAATGATGTGTTCTAGTATGTTGTTTCAATGGCATGGGTTGATTTCTTAAGTCAGTTTTGCATCAACGTCGACAAGATAACTATCTTGTCTTCCGAGAAAATCATTAAGGCATGAACCTTAGTCTTATATACAACTAAAATCTACTGAAAAGGTAAAAAGTAAACTATTCAACATAAAAGAAAATTATTAGCATATGACAGTTACCAAACTCTCATCGTATACATTATAGAGTGTTATTACACATCATTAAGGTAAAGATCAATTCCCACAAACTTCTAGTTCTCAATAATAATGAATAGTATTACAGTTTGATAAAGTGATATCTCCAACACTAACCCAGAACGCCCAAGAGTACTTTATAATAGAATTACTTAATAGCCCATTATTTCATTAAATAGCTAGCACTTGCACCTACCATTAAAAATCCTGTGCAACTAATCCACTGTTCTTTTATGCAGGATGACAACTTGGTGGATCGCATTTAAGGATGTGAAGGTGAGAAAACTTCCTTTAAGTTATCTATGTACAACATAAGATAAGGCAAATAGATAAATTTATCAAATCATTCATAGTCTTTTCAGTTGGATTCCTAAACAAAGGATCTATCAATATTAGTGTTTTGTATCACACTAATAGATCTAGATGACCGACTGAGCTAACACAAAATTTACTTAAAGAGTATACCAGCAGACTCCGAATCAACCTTGTAGTCTGTTCATATTAGAATATACATATTCTTAATATTTCTAAATTGTGTAAAAATATGACTTCATTTTGATGTTTTCAAGCAGAGTTAATATTTGAATTATTTTTCTTTCAAATGTCTAATTACTCAGAAAGCATTGTAAATATTACCTCCAGATTGAGAAAACTGAGAGCCTTTTAGTAACAGAAAACTCCACCTGTTTTCTGGAAAAATTTCCAAGAAAACTAGAAAAACAGAAAACATGCTTAGTTACCTGTTTTTTCCATAAACATAACTACAAACGGAGAAGTAATGGAGAGGTTTTCCACACTTCTCCAAAACAGAAAACTGAAAAACTCCATCCCTTTCATCTCAATGAGTATTCTAAATTTTCAACTGTTTCCTAGAAAATGAATACTCCATCCCTTTTTACCTTCTCCAAAAAAACTGGGAAAATTTTCCACAACTAAATGCACCCTAATTAATCCTAGCTTAGGTTTTGGAAAATTATAATTTAGCAATAGTTGCTAATCAAAACATTAGGGGGTTGCTTAAAGCCTAGGAAGTCAATTAAACAGCCATAACTAATTGAAGCTGTAGGGATTGCTTAATCCTGTGGTGGTTGATTGGTTGCATAAGAAACCCTTCCTTATACAAGATTTTCGTCACCTCAATTACATCTTGTCTATCCAATTATCAATCAATTTAACTAACAAAAATCATCAAAAGGGCTGCTATAATCAAGATCAATTGTGTCAAATTATTTTCCCTCTAATGTCTTCACCCAAAATAACCATTTAATCATTTATGTTAGTTACTATCATTAAATTTGAACCAAAAGGATCTAACTGAAATCATTGTGGGAATAAAAGTTTGTGATTAATATACATTTTAGGAAGTATGAACATGAAAAGTCATACAAATTCAGTAAATCGCTTTATCCATTTTCTAATCGCCTGCAGAATATTGGACTATTGGTTTATGATGTATGTCTACCACTATAGCAATCCCGGATAAATAAAGGATAACTTATTAATCCTATATGTAACTTGCTGATAATATATAGAATAACCTTCATTATGGACCTGATATTCGATCATATCAACTTACTCATACCATTAGCTTCTATCTACAACTTGTATAGTCCTAAAATTTTAACAAAACTAAATGCAACAAGAAGAAGAATCAAATCTAAATTTAGCACCTCATGATCAATGGACCAATTGGTGTGTTCTGACTTCTGAGCAAACAGGAGATAAATCCTTTTGTGGCCACTAATAGTCTACAAAATTATAGGTCGGGTAAGTACTTGCAAGGCTCTTAATGATTTCATTGCCACATATAAGGTAAATGCATTGCGGGTAGATATCTCCTGCCAAAGTTCATCTTTAGGTTTAAATTTATAGTACAGTTTACACAATCTGTTGATGATTCTTAAAAATGAAACAGCACCTAACTAGTAGAAATTGTGTTAGCAAACAATGTTAATAGTATCTACGCCTATCACATGTCTCATATCTTGATGAACCTCTATGGAGTTAGATGAGGAATGGATTAAGAAAATACCTGGCGATTAACGGTGTCCAGGTAAGGACAATCTCTACGAATTTCAATCATCCTACTACGCCTCCCTTTGCCATATCCATTATTTTGATCCTCTTCCACGTCGTCTTCGTCTTCGTCTTCTTCTTCTTCGGGGTTACTACGACCGTCATCCTCCGCTTTGTTAGCATCACGTTCATCATCTTCGTCGTCGTCGTCGTCGTATGTTGCAAGTGGAAGCAGAGCGTTATCAAAACCAAGTTGAGGAGGTGATGGAGAGGATCTTTCGGTTAGTTTCTGTTTCTTCGAGTGTTGTTCTTCAATGGGCGTAGTGTTCTCCACATCTTGGCGCTTGGTTTTCATCGGAGTTTCACAGACGACTTCAGTTTGTGTTGAAATCAATCTAACAATATCTACGTGAGTGCGTGACGCTGGTAATATTCTCCGGGGAAAGATAATACCTACAGCGCTTCTAGGGCTTTCCGTTTACTCGGGAAGTGTCTTTGTGCTTCAAATCGACGATTGCGAGCGATAATAATCAGGTATTTAACCCCCGTCGATTAGGTTTCCGATATGTCCCTTTTTCATTTATTTTTTTATTTTTTATAAACATAACCAACACTACCACTGATTCAAAATCAAAGATTATGGGTGTCATCTAACACACATCATAACCCCTTTTTCATTTTATATACACAAGGTGGTTGGGTTAATTATTTTGGACTTAACTTGTACCTTAGTTATGTTTTCTTTTGCATCTTTATCTTCATAATCTCCCAATTTACTTTCACTTGTGTGAAAAAACGATTACATACGTGAACCCCATCAAGTATTATATTGTGGCGTTGGGTAAGGATCGCCACTTTGGTGGTTTGGGTTCACCTCTGGGTATGTGAAATATAAACCCAATGCTACCCCTCCTCCTCGCCTACCAACGTTCGAATTTTCAACGGACAAATATTATTTATTTTTTCATTTTTCTCACCTATATATATACTACCAGGGTTTTGTTCAATATATTCCTAATTTAAATCATAGTCCTGAGGGACAATTTTTAGTCATTGGATTTCAAGATTTAATGGTCCAGATTTAATCTTAGATAATAATCAAAATTGATATGAGGGATGACAATTCTGACTTTTTATCTATTGGTCCCCACTTTCTATCTCCTCTAATTTATTTAAAATTAATTATCTCACAAACCGTTAATCGTTAGACGAAACGAATTATACCGTTGCGATC
>JAUEJL010118961.1:0-11989 GCA_032274825.1 Drosophyllum lusitanicum | reverse complement strand
TTATTTACATATATATATACTTTCAATTAATTAATTATTTCAATTAACTTAAAATAACCACATAATCAATTAAAATGAAAATAAACACTTACCGCTAACCCGCTAATCGACTAGCCCGGGTTTGCGGGTGTTACAATTTACAACCAATGAAAACACAAATTGAAATGTTGATACCTTGAGGGAGTTCTCGCACAATGTAATATCCGTAACTTCAAAATGTAATAATATTTATAATGATATTCTTTTACTAGAAAATGGCTAGTTGTACTATTTTATAATGGGTGTTTAAGCAACAACTATTGAGATGATGGGAATACATATGGAATATAGGGAGTATGTAAAGGGTATAAATAATTAAATACCCATTTTAGGGCACAAGGCCCAAAGCATATTTTTTCCCATTTTGATAGCCGACCTACATCCAAAGAAGAGAATGTGTGTGCTAGTGTGTGTTTCAGCCAAGTTCAGCTGCCATACTTCGCCGTCGATCGAGTTTTTGGATAGGAAGCTATCCAGGTATGCTTCTTACACATCTTGCATACTTATACTCAGCAAAACAGAATTCTATACTCAATTTTCGTGGGGTTTTGTGTGAGTTTAAGCTGTCGCAAATAGGAGTTAGGCCGATGGGTTCAATCGGGTGTTTGAGGTGTTTAATCTTCTTTAAATTGCAATTAGAGGTCGAGGGATTTCTGTTAAGTTGTGTAGGAGACTATGAAAATGGAATCATGAATTTAAATCGGGACGCAGGTAAGTTTTGATGCATTTAAAACCTGCTGTGTGGGTGTCCTTGGGGAAGAAGATTGGAATAAGCAATTGTATTGAAATGGAATTCGCAAATCACTAATTTGAAGGAATCGCAAATTGAACACTCCTTAATATAGAATCACCGATTGTAAATTGTAGACATTGCTAATTAGACATAACATGTAGAATTGCAAATCACGTATGATGATCAATCACAAAATGAGTTAAGCTGTGGATCGCAAATCGAAAAGAGGAGTAATCACCAATATAAGAAACCAACTTGTCATTTTAATTTAATTGTATAATGCGTTGGGCCTGAATCACCAACTGTTTTTGGGAAGTGAATCCTTGATTAAACCAAGTAGAATCGCAAATTGGAAGGTTGAGCCTCTTAGTGAGATTCCCTTCGAGTCACTAATCAACAATCGCAAATTGAGGTGGGAACACAATCACAAATCTAAAGTTGGCCTAATTGCAAATTGGGCCCAATCACAAATTGTAGTATGGGAAGTATAAGAGAGAATTGCAATTAAAGGATGAAAGGAATAACAATTTGATCTAAATACCTAGTGGACAATCGCAAATTGGGCCTTGAGCCCCAATTGCAAATTTATTGGAAAGGAATTGTAGTATGATTAAATGTAAGGGTTTATGATATTGTTATCGAATTTTGAGAGAAAACTTAACCTAGCTTGTAGGTGATTGATGGTAATCTTAGCTTGCGAGTGCTTTATTGGTGTGATATCTGATTATGCTGACGCTAGGTGAGTTACACTAACTCATTCACCATACTAGTATGAATGTAATTATTGTATGATTTAATTGTGTGACTTACATGAAATGCTGATGAGGTGAAGGGTTGTGTAAATGGAGTGAAAACACAACTCGGGCCGAAAAAGACGTAAAACCCTTAGGGTGCCTTGGGTAGTCTGTGACTTTAACGAGACGTAAAACCCTTGGGGTGCCTTGGTAGTCAGAGGAGAATGTATGAGACGTAAAACCCCTAGGTGCCTTCAGATGAGAAGAAAAATTACTATCTGTGCACTATTTCGGTATCTGTACTTATATGAGAATCGTACATACTTAGTGTTGTGTATAAATTTATGTGCTCGCTAAGCTTTATGCTTTATGCTTACTGTTGTTGTTAATCCTTTCATGACATGATCATGAGGGAGCTCGAGGACAGTAACGACAACTCATTAAGAAGAATTTTTTCCTTTAAATTACTTTTCAACAGTTTAAGTTTACTTTAGACAAGACTTGGATATTTTTTTATTGAAAGACTTGTAACTTAATTATTTATGGATGTTGCGTGTATTACTCTGATTATTCTTATTAGAAAAAATCAGGGCGTTACACACAAGCAATGGATCAAATGGTATGATATCAAAGACCTTAGCAACTTCAAAGTATCATGTTCTCGCCTTTTGGGATTTTATCAATCATTTATAATCACGTCTTAGAAACAAAATTGATGTGTAAACGTGTGTGATTATATATATGTTCAAATGTTTGTGTTGTGTGTTGCATACACCCTAAACCCTAATTCTGATACTTGCAGATGAAATATTATGTACTTTATTAAGTTCTTAATGTTATAAACTTATAATTCTTTAACCATTACTTTCGTAAGTAAACCTAGAAAATTTGTTTATAGTATAGCCCTTTTTCAGAGATTTGCTAGTTTGCCGGAGTTCTTTGGTTGAATTTGGGCCATCATGGTGCTGATGTAAATGGGCGGTTGTGCCTATTTTTCTGTGGTGTTTTTATTTGGTATGTTGAGTCGGTTTGTCTACTACTTGCAGACTCTCTTTGTAGATCCTCCTTTTTGTAACCTGTATGTTTGTTTTTTAATATATTTGCATTAAAAACATTACTTTAATTGTTTTCCACTTTTCAAATGTTTTAAAATTATATGCCTAAAATATACGAGCAGTTGGTTTGGACAATTCATTTGAAAATAGTTCCATATAGCTTGGGTTATTGTAATGAGTATGAGTTGGATAGTTGTTTTTTTTAACTAGAATATATATGAAAAAGTTCAAACGAGAACTTTTTTTCGTACGAGAACTACGAGAACCAATCTTAACTATGCAATTCCCCCTCCTTTAATTGGATTGCCCACCCATGAATTCCTTACATGCACCTTGCCACACTCAATCCCTCACGCTCTTCATACATGAATTCCACTTACCACTTGAATGACCAAGATTGGTTCTCGTACGAAAAATAGTTCTCGTTTGAACCCTCCCCTATATGTATCTTATACTACTATATAAAATTGCTCACGGTAGTTTGAAATTACCAAACTATCATTCACTCACACACTAAAATTGCTCACGGTAGAATTTAATTTTTAGAAGACAAGTCTTACAAGGAATTAAATGCAAATCTATACTAAATTGCAGGAGTTGAATTGACTTGGCATTTTACACGTTTACAGGAAAGTCAACAAGAATTTTAATAAAAGAATCAAGCTAAATGGGAATGATTGATACATGAGTATCTATACTACTATATTAAACATATAGAGTTATTCAATAAAGTTCATTTAAAAAACATAGTTCTGAAGTTTTAATATTCAATCATAGGTGATTTAGTATACAATCACATATGATTTGTAAAAGCATCACATGTAAATTACGAAAAATTACTAAAATGCCACTCCGCGCAAATTTTTAAAATTTAATCTGGACCATTGATGACATTGATCAAAAGGCTAAAATTAGTCTCTTAGGACTATGAATTAATTATGGACTATATTGAACATTCTTCTATAAAATATATAAAAAAACTTAAGAAAGGGACGTGCAACCTTAAAAGACAAAAGCAAAAAATGTGTTACGTGCATCTTGCGTGAAGGATTGTGTCTCCAGGAGAGCCAAGCCACGGCTTGAACTTGGCTAGAAACCTCAACATTAGTGTGACATAACCATTAAACTAAAGTGTTGTTTGAATAAAATGTCTGAATGTGTAAATAAGTTATGTCTGAAATAAGTCATAAAAGAACTTAATACAGAAATCTCACCTTTAATGGTTTTTTATATTCTGTTAACTTTATTAATTAAGTGAAAAAACAAACATCACTACTATGACTTAGTTAATTAAGTTATTTTTATATTAAGTTTATTATGTTGTAATCAAACGCTACCTAAGAGTGCCTTTTACTTCAATAATGTGTAAAAGATTCATATTAATCTTTTTTACTGGAAAATAACTGTTCGTTAACCATGATAAATATTAGTAAGTATAATGAATTTCACAATCTATTATTGTTTTTCATCCATTCAATATATATATATATATATATATATATATATATATATATCCCTTTTATCTATCTATATGTGTGTGTGGTTATGAACAACACTCAGTTAACTATTACACCCTTCCCCACCCATGACTTGTCACAACCACGACAGGGAAGTAGAAGTATGTAAGTCACAGCCTCGACGGAATCAGCTCTATTTCGATTACGACTTTCATATTTAGATCTACTCAGCAATGTGTGATCCCTAGCAACATATGTTGATCTTGAAACCCCATGATTCATGATTCCGTAGTTAAATCATTCTAGCCACCGCATAAATCCACCACAACCAACCTCTATCGATGTGTTGTGTCAAGTTCTCCTGTATTTTTTAGTTTTGTGTGAGATTTTTAAAATCTAGCTACTTTAATAACTCGTGAAATTAAAGTATAGTTATGAAAGTACCCTTGAAATTATCGTGAGATATTGCCCGGCCATTTACATCACCAATTGATAGATATGATAATACGTGGAATAATTTAAAAGAAAATGATAATCACAAACCTTAAGACTGTGGATAAGAGTAATTAAAATATAGTTTTAATTTTTAAAAATGACAATCGTATCTCATGTATGAAAAGTTAAAATTTAAGTAAAAAATAATTAAAATGGATTTTTTACAAATATGAAAAGTTGATTGTGAAGTATAAGTTATAATTATCATTTTTAAAATAATACTAATCTTTTTACTCTTATTTTAAAAAGTAGATGCTTTTCCAAGAAAAAGCGTTTTAAAAAGTAGATGAACAAGATAATACATGAATGAAATAAAAGTCAATCATGCCTTCCAAAAATAATACTTAATAAAGGTCAATCATTGTTGAAAAAAAAAAATACTCCTTTAAACAACCAAGTCCACCACCCACCCATCGAACCCCAGATCCCTTCTCTTTCGTCTAGAATTTGAAAATAAAAAAAATACGATTTATTTTCTAGAAAGATAATATAATATAGAGTAAATTACATATTTCACTTTATGTGGTTAAATTATACACGCTTCCTATTATTTAATTTTTATCACACTCATAGTTCTTGTGGCACGTGAAACTTAACTCTGACGCTGCATCCTCCTTCAACTCTGACCTCCACCGCCGCCTCCTTCAACTCCGATCATCGCCACCTCATCATCCTCTTTCCACCACTTTCTTAAAAGTCCTCCAATCTTTCCTCTTACTCTCCGCGACCACCACTCTCTCCCTTCCCTCCCACACCACTGCCTCCCTTCCCCTCCCCAAACCACTTGACCTTTGTTGACATCCCCTCTCACTCTCAACCTCTATCACCAACACCCACCCTCGCCAAAGAAGACCAACAACCACAACCACTTTAAACCACCAACTGTCACCTCCTAGAACGACCAACCATGGTCTACCACCACCAGAATCACCCAAAATGTCTACCAAACTACCACCACCAGAATCACCTATCATGTGCCACCATCTATGCACCAATATCACCCAACAACAACCATAAACAAAGAACCCACCAAAACTCACTTTCTACAATCGAAAGCTAAACCAAATCCACAACAGATCAAAACCCGTAAATTCCAAATTGAAACCCATCAACAGATCGAAAGCAAACCTATCCTAGTTTCTCTCAAATAAAACCAAATCCACAAAAAGAACAGGAAAAAAGGAAGGGGATAAGAAATTCCAAAACATATCTAAGAACCAAGGCAATGGCGGCGGTGATACATATATACACGGTGGTAGATGACGTTGGAGGAAGATTTATAGTGATCAGAATTAAAGAGTTAGAGTTATCGGGGGGAAGCGATGATAGTGATTGGATGAGTGATGGAAGTGGTAGTGGGTTATAGGCGAAACAGACGGGGAGAGAGATTGGGGGAGAGATTAGGGGTTTGGGTTTTGGTTGTATCAAAATAATAATAATAATAATAATAAATGATTTAAAATTAAGAAAAATAAAAAATATGAGGTAACGGTTTTTCTTCTTTTCAACTTCTACAAGGACAGTGGATATGACAATAATTAAACAATACGGACAGTAGATATAATTAATAAACCACATAGACGAATGGTGTAATTTGTAATATACCATAAAGAAGAAATATGTAATTTATTCTATAAGTTATTTTATAACAAAAATTGAGAAATTTCATAAAAAGCTTCGAAAATTCCTTCAATTAGCCTTTTATTTTATAGATTTTTTCTTAAAATAAAAGTTCTTAAAGTTTATATATCCAAATATAATTAGAAACCTTTTTTAACATAAACGTTTGAACTTCTAAAAACAGCTATGTGCTAGATGCTTTTCATCTGATGAACTGAAATGGCAAAGAGCAGGCTAAGGATGTGTCTGTTATAAAAACTTGATATTTTAATTTTTACAATCTCAAACTGTAAAATTTGTTCGTGTGTCTAAATTTCAATGATTATAAAAATAGAATATTTTATAACCCCTCAAAATAATGAATCCGTCAGCTACAGTCACAACCTCAACATGATTTGTTGAATACACCCTAAGTGTTAATTATTTTTTTTGTCTAATTTGTATTTGTGTTCTATTTTTATGTTAAAGGTAACTAAAGACAAAAATATCACAAAATAGAATAGCAAGTTTAATCATTCTCTCATTTAGTTAGTTTAACTTTTTCTTTAAAACGTTAACCATTAAAGTTTAATTTTGTTCCTAATAATGAAAATGAATTTTCATTACTCATAATCTTTCTTGACATATGTGTCACGTATGCAAAGAGAACAAACAAATTATTTTCGTTAACAAAAAAAAATTATATAAATATATCAAAAGAGTGAATTTGTCTACACCATAACCTATTTTGCTTTTATATTTTAATCTATATGTTAATTAAATCGAATTGGATGAGTTATAATAAAGTATGAGTAGATAATAACACTCATATTGGAATCATAAGTTGATGGTAAAATCTTTTAAAGAAAGTTTAAGTAATCTAAGGGGTTGTTTGTTTGTTGTTTAATGAAACCATTCAGCGCTGAATGTTGAATCATTCAGCATTCAGCGTGTTTGATTGTTGCCTTTGAATGAAGACTGTGCTGAATGATTCAGCATAATGCTGCTGAATCATTCTACCTTAAAGTGGATTATGAATCATTAAGCACCAAGTATTTTACCATAATACTCCTTCTTTCACATGTTGTCTTGTTAAACAATCATTTCCTATAATATAATATAATTCTATTAACGTTAAAATAATAAATTGCATCATTCAGATTGTTCATTCAGAACCTTTATCAAACAGCATGTCATATTCAGAAGCAAATTCATTCAGAGTCTTTGAACTATTCAGACCACAGAATCATTCAGTGCTTAATCATTCAGTTTTAACAAACAGCCCCTAACTAAAATAATGTTAGAAAATTAATAACTGCTTTAAGTATTTTCATCAATTAGAGCACGTGATATGGGTGGGTGAGGGTTTGGCATTACCAAGTTCGCGGTCAACATTATCTTAGATGCCATATTTGTCCTGGTTTGACATCGACAGTCAAAGTCCTTGACTTCTTTCATGATCAGCGTTGATGTTTTATTGTTATACCTAAATGGATAAAGTAACAAACACATTGTCACACCAATGACAATGTTTTCGCGGCATTAAACAACCATGTTCTGTTGCATACGTGCAATTTAGTAAAAGAACCCAAAAATACAACCACCCTAACTCCCTCAAAGGACCATCAATGTACATAGAAGTGTTGTAACCAAATATCCGAAATTTCATATAGAAATTAAGTAATTAGCTTATCATTTATTTACGGGCAAATTATCCAGAAAGTTAACATATATGAAAATTTATGGAAAAGACTGTCTAAATTGATATTCTTTTGTGATAGCTTGGAAATTTAAAATACTAATAGTTACACATGTTGCAGGATACATTACCTAAAGATAAACCGTGAAGTGTTATTAATTTTGACCGTCTCTTCCATCTGAACAAACACAAAAAATAAAAATAAAAAGAGTGTTAGTTTTATGCATGTAGATATCTCATTTCGCTGAAAATTCTTGTATCTTACTTCAATCTTGGGTGTTTCGACCCCAACCCTACACCCATCACATTAAGATGTAGTGAGACAGGAACCTGAATTTGGTAATCTTCCCCATCAAAAATCATCGCACCATAGCGATAATCATCATCGGGGAGTTAACTTGAATGGGTTGATTATTGCAACATTGCAAGAAGGCTAAAGGGTTAAGAAACCCTAAATTTGATGATCGGGAAAAGTTGATAAAGTTGGTCCACGAGCAGAGTCTTGGATTTGAAATCAGAAATGCAACAGAGAGGAGAAGAAAAGGTAAAAGAGATCTTAGATTTCAGAATTTGGGTGTGTAAAATTTTCAATTATTTAGAAGGTCTAAGAAAATCTGATTTTCCAAACCAATCGTCGCTTATTTTAGGGAGAAATCCATACCAAATACAAATAAGAGGTTAGAAGAGGTAGGCGGAAAAACAAAATTATTGAGGCTCTTAGAAGTTGCCGCACAAACTTAGAATGGCTAGAGAAATGCCATGTAGCTCCACAAATACTCTTTTATTAGGTCAAGAGTTATGGGTTTCCTTTTTCTTTTTTTACCCAATGCCACATCAGTGCGACATCATTTCCTCTTTTATTTCTTTCTTTCTATTCAAATTAAGTGTTATACCTTCTTTTTTCTTACCCAAAATGTTTCCACTTTTTTTTTAATAAAGAAAAAGGAAAAAAAAATTAAAGACTGTTGGAGAAGGGGAGTGGGGCGGCATGCTTCTCGATGGGATCGGGTAGGGTATAACGCTCGGTCTTAGGCTATGTGTTATGGGTTAGTTTTTCCTTTTCCTTACCCAATGCCACATCAGCGCCACATCATTCCCTCTTCCATTCCTTCTTCCTACACAAATTAAGTGTTATACATTCCCTTTCATTACTCAAACTTTTTCCACTTTTTTTTATTTTTATATTAACAAAATTGGACGTTGGAGAGGGGGTGGAAGTTGCTTCTCGATCGAGTATTGATACCCGAGAGTGATATTCCTGAGCTATTCGATCCAACCCGATGCCATCGAGTGAGATACAACGCACGGTCTTAGGGGGTTTTATTTTATTAGACCATCAGCATTCAACCCAAGTTACCCCATGCCACATCAACATCCACATTATCTTCCATCTTCAACTTTATCAAACCCACAAACCCCCACATCCAACCCTATATCAAATATTAGTAAAATATATATATTATAAGAGAGAGAAAGAAGAAGAAAAAAAAAAGGTACCCGCAACGGGTTCGGCGACTCAATGGCTCGGGAACCCGCCATCACCCGATGAGGGGCGATGGTGTTCCCAACTTACCCGATGCAACCCGTCATCGGATATGGAGACCGATGCGGGTGGTCTTAGGGAGGTAGATACTACAAATCATATTTTACTTTCTATGCCGACCGAAGTTAATATAAAGTTATTATAATTTAGAAAGACTCAGATTACGCTCTTATTTCATTTATACAAAACAATCATCATATATTTAACTAAGCTAATATAACATTATAGTTTCACTTATGATTATCCTTATTAAACTTACATCTAAACTAGTTTATAATATTGAAAGGTTTATTATGCTAATTTAGAAATATATATGTAGCTTAAAAATTAATCCAGAAAATAAAGGACAATAATTTCATCAACATTTCTTTTCTTCTTTTTTTAAAAAAATTGAAAAACTAGTACACCTACACATTAATTCCAGGTTTTCACATGCTTCAGAATTTAGAAAAAACGAGCCCGACCAAGACATCAATCAACACCCAGCTGCCCCCCATCGACCGTACGATCACCATTGAACACCCCATCAACCAACGGCTGTGATTGCCTCATATCTTATCCAGCTTCGCCGCCTTCACCACCGGATTTGCTTTAGCGATCGCTTCTTTCCCCACCGTCTTGAAATCAAAAGAGCACTCGTGCTTCTCCGGGTACCTGTGGGTTCCACAGAACGTCGTCCCGCACCTACATGTGAACCCCGTGAGCCCCACGCGCTTCCTGCACGATCCGCACCGGTTCCGCTGCTGCGGTTTCGCGATGGTCGACGGAGATGCCAGATCGGCGTCTGTCGGTTTGGATACCGACTGATCCGGGAAAACGGAAACATATACTACATCGGAGGCGGAAATGGTGGCGGAGGATGAAGATGAAGATGATTCCGATTGGTTTGGTTGTGGTGGGTGCTGCGTAAGGCTCTTCTCGACGGCGATCTTGGCGGTGGACATCTGTCGTTCCTTGAGGCAATGATCTTTGTAGCACTTTGAACAGAGATTGAGGGTGGTGGGACTCCCGAAGAAGCCACAGTTATTGGCGCAGAGGACGTGATTGGTTGCTTCTTGCCATTTCTGTTCCTCGGCCATATTCGTTTTCTTTCCGGCGAAAGATGATCAGAAAACGGAGATGGGGGAGGGATTGATTGAATTAAGAGAGGGTAGAGAGATATAGGTGTTAGGGTTAGGTGGTGGTGGTGGCGGAAATGTAGGGTTAAAGAAAAACATGAAAAAAAGGGAGAATAAGTGGTGGTGGTGGAGGTGGTTATTGGAATTTGGAAGCTTCTAGGTGGTTGCGTGGTTTTTTAATCATTTTCTAATATAACTTATTATTGTTATGTCTATTTTTTGTAGTATAAAATAACTAATAATAATTATTATAATAAAGAAAAGGTGGTTGGTGATATACGCTTTTAATTCATTTGTGTAACTCTAACCTACAGGTGGCAACATTTTTTTTCTTTTAATCGGAAAAGATTCTTTTATAAATATTAGTAGCTGTTAAGTTCATTGTTACTTCTGTTCGTCCAGGATTTTAATTTACGGTGTTAAGATTGATGCTGGTTTGTTTCAAATTCAACAGCGTGTCTATCCTTTTATGGCTTACAGGTTTTTGGTTTGGTTAGTCAATTTCACATTTTGTATCGGGTATCATTATAGTACAAGGAGTAGTCATATAGAACCACACTAACCATACTATTATGTCAGTTTTTTTCTTTTATCATTTAATCAACCACTTAGCCTCGTAGTGGTTATTTCTCACCACACCAAATCATGGGACACACATATTACCCAACTAACCAATCAAAATTTAATAAAAGATAAGTATCCATCTAACAACTATTCACATATGGTGAATACCATACATCCCCTTCCATCACACCTTAAGTTCCGGCAAATGAACTACAGTACTGCTCACATAATTTCTCCTGGAACTGGCTCCAGGTGATACTCTCCTGCTGCTTTTTAGTAAAATGCCCTGTAATAGAATCCCACCACACCATCGCATCCCCCTTTAACATCCTCGTTGCATACTTCACTTTCAGTTCATCTTCGAAATTACAGGTGTCCAACGCCTTAACCGTCTCTCTCAACCAGTTCAATGTAATGTTAGGGTCAGAACTCCCTCTATACTCCGCGGGTTTACAATCCAAGAATTGTTTGTACGTGCATGGTTGCCTGTATCCGGGAAACACAAAAGGAAAAGCCCCTTGAGGCGCAAACGGATAATAAAACGGTTGTGGCATAACTTGAGTTACCGGTGGTAGTGGTGTTGTTACCGGTGCAGTGGTGGATTGAGTTGTAATCGCAGTTGGGACTGGGGTTGGTTCAGGTTGAGTATACCTCTGTTGCTCCAAACTATGAACCAGGTTTCGAAGATCCAACAATTCATTTTCAAGCTTAAAATTGTACTCACTTTGATCTTCTTCGTGAGCCTGACCCGAAGTTCCGGCAATCTCGTTTGTATCCAAATTCTCGATCACTGGTGCTTCTGATGTTGCCTGGGTCATAGGAGGAAGGACGGGGATCTCTCTATCAGCCATATTTGTAACAATCACATCATCTCACAATTCATTAGCATAAACCGTTAGTACTCAAAATACTAACTACCACAAGCATCTCCAACTCACTCTAATTCCCCCGAA
>JAUEJL010118950.1:0-11989 GCA_032274825.1 Drosophyllum lusitanicum | reverse complement strand
GGGTGGGTGGGGGAGTGTCATGTTTCTCGCTCGAGTAAGTAAGCCCGAAGGGTTACTCGATTGGGCTACCCGATTGAGTTGTTTTGGTGTTCCCGATGGGTACCCGAAGGTACCCGCCCCCTTTGGGTATTGCATAACGCATGGTCTAACAAACAAATTAAACCAAAACTTAATAAATTAACAATGTTAAAAGTTCCAACCTTAAGAAACTAATAATTCTATTCACATTTTAACAATCAAATATTGATTGGTATCACCGCTAATTTTCAATGCGCAAGCTAATCAACTGGTGACCCGTGCTGTCGTACTCAAACACTAAGATTTGCCGTGTTTTCTTTTATATATCATGTGCATCAACACCTAAAGTTCGTTCCAAATCTTCCTAATAAAAACTGTGGTTTCAAGTCTAAAAATGAGAGTAAAGCAAAGAAAAATAAAAATATAAACTTTCCTTCCAAATCTTCCTAAGTGTGAGAGGTCATAAATTTTGCTTAAATTTCACCTCTAAATTCTTTCTTTTTTAATCTAAGTTTCTTTCAAATCCTTTTCTTATCAGAGAAAAATGCGTTTTCTTTGGATAGCTTAACCATGTTGGGCTTTTAGTAATAATTCTTTGGCCCAAAGTTGTAGCAATTAGCCCAGGCTTAAATGGTAATATCTAATTATCTCTCTCTCTTATCGATCAGCAAGCTGTCGCACGTGACAAGTCAGCATTTCTTCGACCAAACTGTAATCTTGCTTAAACTCCTACGCCACAGCAGAAGAAACTCCAATGGCTCGACTTGCTTCCAATCCCGTCGGTCTCCATAAATTCCGGCCGTCTCTTTTTTATCCCGCCGTAGAATCTGTCCGTTTCATAAATCCCTCCGTTCAATCCCGCCATAGAAGGTTCAGACACCAGAGATTGTACTGCCAAACTGAACCTAATCCAACGGATTCTAACTCTGAGGTTCTCTCTCTCATCCTCAAACTTTAGGATAATATCTGTTAATGATCCTTATTGAATCTTCTAAGGAACTGCAGGAAAAATTAAGTCCTACATGAAAGATTGATTTATCAATTTTGAATTTGACAGGTAGTACGTTTTGAAATCGAAATTCAAGCGTGACTATTTTGGGAATATGGAGATATTTTCTGAATAATTAGAGGCTCTTATGACAGGAGGTTCATTGATTTCCAAATTACATTGACAATTTAGAACCAGATTGAACTACATGAAGGAGCTCATAGTTTAGGTTAAGTAGAGACACAACACTTTATAGCTGATTTACGGAACTTTTTACATTTATGTGGGGTTTACTGGCTTCCGATTATTTATAAAGTATTCAAACAGTGGCATTGTAATTTTCATCGGTTTCTCTAGGGTTTCCTTGGTTCTTGCTTACACTGTCTGAACTCTGAACCAATCTAGTACAACAAACTTTGCTATAGATTTGCTACCAGTTTGCAATTGTCATACCAAATTTTCATTGCTGGGGTCAGTAAGAACATATATGACTTAAATCCACAAGGTTGTTGGGTTTTCTTATTGATTCATGATTTTTATTATGTGACTACAAATTATTAAAGAACACAGACTGACAGACCTGTCAAACTACCAATGGAAACCTGTTAAAGTCTGTATCCAACATCTTTTGATTTTCTTGCCTGATACATTGAATGCAGAAAACCTTGATTGTGGAGTCTGGTTCTGATAAAGGTGATAATACTGGCGATGTTACAAGTTCTCCAAGTGGTGGAGGATTTCCTGAACTACCCAACAAAAGCCTGAACCGTCGAATTGCAGTAGTTTCAGTTCTTGGAGCAGTAGGTCTCTTCTTATCAGGCAGACTTGATTTTGGTGTTTCTTTGAAGGACCTTTCTGCTGCAGCATTGCCGTATGAAGAGGTTACCTACTTACCTTTCTTTTCACAAGCATTTTCTGTACTGTAGAAACTTTGAGGAGGCTGTTCGATTCATCATTATCATTTTTGCATGCAGTTTTTATCTAATATGATTTTTTTTTTATCTATTTAAGGCCTCAAGAGTGTGTGTTTGTGTAATTGTGTGTGTTTATTATTTGTATTTCATTTTTATTTTGCTTATCAACAGGCTCTTTCAAACGGGAAGCCGACAGTTGTGGAGTTTTATGCTGACTGGTGTGAGGTATGCCGTGAATTAGCTCCAGATGTTTACAAAGTTGAGCAACAATACAAGTAAATCTTCTTTTTCTTTTTCTTCCTTATTAACTTATTTTATGAGACGATTTGGCCTTCTTTTGAATAAAATAATCAAAATAATCTTTAGCTTATTAGTCAAAAAACTTTTCTGAATCCAGGGATCGAGTAAATTTTGTGATGCTTAATGTTGACAATACAAAGTGGGAACAAGAACTAGACGAGTTTGGTGTTGAAGGTATTCCACATTTTGCATTTTTGGATGGGAGCGGTAACGAGGAAGGAAATGTTGTTGGCAAGCTTCCCAAGAAATATTTTTTGGAAAATGTTGATGCACTTGCTACTGGAAAATCATCCATCCCACATGCCCGAGTTGTTGGTCAGTTTTCAAGTGCTGAAGCCAGGAAAGTGCATCAAGTTGCTGACCCAAGAAGTCATGGTTAAACAACTGAAGCTTTGTAATGAAACAATATTTAAATTTGTATCAAACGTCCAAACCACACAAAAATGTAATGAAATCACAAGTTGTTCTAAAATATTTTGTTTACTGATTCTTTTTTTTCTTTTTTCTTTTTTGCTTTCTTGGGTGTCTTTATGCATCCATGAATGTTTGATATTCACAGGGTTTAAGAGTTCAGATCTCACTGTTTCACCTAACAACATTGCCTAACAAGCTGTTGGTTGAGGGTGAGCTCTGCTCACTTAACCATATATCCTGCACAGAAACAGGTGAACTATCTTTCCCCTCTTCTGTTTTCTTTAAACAATCAGGTATAACATGTGGAACGCCCAATCGCTTGCTTCCAATCGACACCACCTTTTTTACTATAGTCCCACCTATCGATTTCTCACTGCCATTGTACGGTGATGAAGAAACCGATGCAACTGATGATGACGCCATGGTTACATTATCATCGATTGTGTTCCACCCGCTGAGCCTAATCTGTTCCAATTCATCCGCCACTTCTGTCATCGATGGTCTCATATCTCTGTGAAAAGCCAAACATCGAAACGCCAGCTCTGCCACCTTGTGAATTGACGAAAGTGTCCATGCATCTCTGTTTGGCTCCAAAAACGGATCTATAATTTCATCTACGCAACCTTTTCCAATCCTATCCATAGCAAGAGCAGCCAAATTGATTTCACTATGATGTCTTTGAAAATCAACCACTTTTAAAGCTGTAATTATCTCTACAAGAACCACCCCGAAGCTATAAACATCACTCTTATCAGAAAGATGGAAGTTTTGATGGTATTGCGGGTCAACATATCCTGGTGTCCCTTGCGGGGCAGTTGATATATGCGAGTCGTCTAACATCCCAAGTCTAGAAAGACCAAAATCTGCAACCTTGGAGTTATAGTTGTAATCTAGAAGTATATTACTAGACTTAATATCTCTATGATAAATGGGAGGGTTCATAGAGTGAAGATGAGCAATCGCTTGTGCGGTTTCAGTTGCAATGGTGATTCTTACTGTCCATGGAAGAACCTTCCCTCTTTCTCTTTGTAGATGCTGTGAAAGCGTTCCATTCGGCATGAATTCATAAACAAGAATCTGCTCACCTTTCTCAATGCAACATCCCAAAAGGCGAACTAGGTTCGGGTGGTTTACAGTAGAGATAAGTTTGATCTCGTTCATAACTTGGTCGCTACCATTTTCATCCCTGTCTCTATGTCGTATCTTCTTAATAGCAACCCACTCGTTGCTGCTTAGTTTTCCAGCATAAACTGTGCCATATGCTCCTACACCTAATCTTTGTTTCTCAGAGAAAGAATTTGTGGCTCTCTCGATTTCTTTGTAGTGGTAATACGGGACATTAAAGCTACCTGTAGCTTCTGAGAATTGGCGTTTTGCGCTTCGTTGGTTTCTTAAAGCGGCTCGTTTTCTAAGGCAGTAGCATATGAGTGCAACGGTGGACATCAAAGAAGCTCCGGCCACAATTCCTGAGAAGTAGATGAATCAGATACTAGCGTCACGCACTAAAACAGTTTGTATCCTTTACAACTTAACGATGCCGAAGGGCTTTTAGCCTATCGGGCATTAAGGTGTGATTAAAGTGTTCCTCCTTTTAAGGGTTCTAGTCCTCTTTTCGGACATAAGATGTAGATCAAGGTATGCATTTGTCATTAAAAAAAAAAGATAAAATGTAGCAATTTACCTCCGATAAGCACGCCTACTCTTGTTGTTCCACCGCATTCGCCAGACATGTACCTTGTAGCATCACAATTCTTGACTGTTACACAAGTTAAAATTGACAAAAGGAGTAGATTAGCAAATAATCAAATAAATAAGTAACTTCAAACAGATTATTTCATTCACAAATAACCAGAAAAATAGTTAAGAAAATAATCCCAGACTTGTTACTTTATAAAAAAACCTAATAAACAAAATAATGGTTTTATTAAAGAATCCCAAACACCCACGGGAAGTTATAAAAAACCTAATGCCCCAATAATTAATAAAGTTCAAAACTTTATGAGCCCCATTGTTTTTTTTCTCCAATTCTCTCTCTTCTAATATAAATCAACGAGAACTAGCATAAAAAAACCTGATAGCTAACATATGGGAATTCGATCTAGCCTAAAATTCGGTCAATAACATCTATATAAGAATTTAGTTTGACCAGTAATACTCATATAAAAAATATAGTTTTAAAAAATTTAACACTGTATAGAAAATCTTAATCGGTGATACAGACTACATTTAGCTCCAATACTGAATCTCCGTATAGAATTACATGAAAATAAAACTTTTGGAATGTTGTAATATACAAGTATAAATTTTATTGTGTTTATGAATAACATCAAAAGTCAACCAAGAGCATGGTAGGAAATTACGTACAACCCGCCATCAAAGACTTGTTGTAGATTTCACATGATGATGATGATGATTATTTATCTATTTATTATTAATGTGTAAAGGATTTATGCAGCTAGTAGTACTTAACTCGGCTATTGCTGTACTCACAATCTATTTAAATAAAAGGCATTTATGTCATTTGACTGTTTTAAAATTTGTCTAAACTATTTAATACTCAAGTAGTCGAGTTAGATGCCGCTAGCTATATAGATCATTTACCTAATATTAATGTGCAAGCCTAGCACTAACATGGGGTGAGAGAGGGAGCCACATGAGTCACGAGGATATATATCCCATTTTATATTGTCTAATATTAATAGTCCACATATTTATTCCACAACGGGCTACAAGGAAAAATTCAAAGTCAAACTTAATCAAATCCTGATTGATTATCAATAAAACCCAGATTAACAACGTATGGACATGCTCAACACTTGATGGCAGCCTACCTTTTCCTTTTTTGAAAAAGGTAAAATGTCAAAAAGAGATGGTCTATTTTTATGAAAAAAATAAAGGTATTAAATAACTTTTTTAACTCGTTTAAAAAAGACTAAAGTTTCAAAAAGCTATCAATTTTTATATTTTGACCTTATAAAAGTAATTTATAAAAGGGAGAATAATATGTAATATTAACATCACTTAACTTAGGTGATGTCATACTTACAAACCTTTTTAATGAGTAAATATGAAAATTACTAAACTAATATTTATTAAAATGGTTTGTGAGTATAACATTATCTAAGTTAGATGATGTTAACATTACAGATCATTTCCTATTTATAAAAACTAGCAAATCCTTTATATGCATTTAATTGAATTAGATACCTAATTTTATAAGTAGGCTTAACATGTTAGAAAGGTGTTTCATATGGTTATGTGTTCTAATTTCGTCATTGATAAATATAGATTTAGAAGTATGTTTAGGAAGTAAAAAAAATACCCAATTTTATATAAAGAAAAGCAATTTAATAAGATGGTAATACCTTAATTGATAAGTATAAAAACTTTTTTTTTTTTGATAATTTCCTTTTAAAAAAAATGGTACACATGGAAAGGAGTTGAGACCCTTTCACTACCTACCTTTAATTCCTCCAATTCATTCTAATATGACGACTTAAAATCATTTGACCAAACTATCACTTGATCAAATATTGCTTGCCCTTCAAATAAAGTAGACACAGAACAATTATATACTAATTAATGTGGGAATTAGTTGGTTTCCTACTGTCACAATTTCTGACTTTTTATGGATTAGGTATCCAAATATTATATGCTGCTTTTTTTTCCTCTAAAATTATTCATAGTCTATACACCATATGCACCTAAAATAAAGTTTATTCTCGGCTTTTAGATTTTCACATCAACGAGAATCGAGAAAGAAAAGGGTTGTGAAACCAAGATTTGTTGTTATTCTTTTAATTAATTCAAAATTAATAACAAATTAACCTATGGTGAAAAAGTAATAATATAGAGATGGAAATTCAACAAATGTTCAAATTAATTGCACTTAAAACATAATTTACTTTGTGTATTTATACTTAAATACATTGTATTTCTGAACGCGATAAGCTATATATGGTGCTAGTGACATTCATATTTACAAACATTTTAAAAGAAAAGTATTTTACTTATTTCAATACGTACTCATACAAAGTGTATGTGACTTCGTTAGCACTCATCCATCATGAGTGACTTTAAGTATCAATTGTTCTCACTTTCAAAAATTATACATAAGAAATAAGGGTTTCGTTTTGTTTTCATTTCTATGAGAGACATAATATGGTATTATTGTCGTTTTGAAGCATACACAGATATAACTTTTTCATGGAAAAAATTGATCATTTCTCGTATGGTATAACACTTTTGAATCTGATATACAAGTTAATAAAACATTCATTTACATATAATCAACTTTTTATATACAAAAATCATCTCTCATACATTTACCGTGCATAAATCAATTTTGTTCGTAAAAAAATCCCCTCCTATTATACTTTAAATTTAGTTTTCATTTACAGGTTTAAAAAAACTTTTTTGAACAACAATAGAGCACACTAGTCTAAAAGTTTAGACATGGCTATTAAAAAGAAAGTTTACTGTAGTTAACAATCTTAATGGAGTTAATTTACCAAGATTATGATAATAAAATACAAATTGAAAAGCTAACCTTTCCGACAACCATCGCCGGCGGTGAATCCATCTCCCTCATATCCTTCGTTACAGTGGCACCGATACCCCACCGTCTGATTCTCAATTGACGCAGGCCAGCAAACCGCGTTTTGATCGCAACTGCATTCCCCACGGACCCACCAACCCAATTCCAGTGACTGAAACTCTAACGACACCGGCGTGCTCGAACTGCTTCCGTTCAAATCAACCGTCACAGACGAGAACAAAAACTGACAACGGGCAAATTCCAGAGCTATTAAATTCATGAACTCTTGTCGATTTGGATTTTCATCGGAGTAACAATTCATGCTCCGATTAATCGATGAACTACACTGCCGTAAGTTTAAATGATTCTCAACTCTAGTAGTCGACACAATACAATCGTTCAATGCTGAGCTACAGTTTTCCAACAGCAATCCGTTTCGCGTAGTGAGCGCGAAGTTTGAGTTATTGAAGTGACGGATTTCTTCGAACCGGCGATCGCATTTTGCCGGCAAATTGATCAATATGTGATCCCTAGTTATATTCTCGACTTTATATTCCCCAACATGGATTTCTCCGGCGTCTGAACAGTTCAGACGAATTTCACATCCGTCGGAAAATCCAAACGGGTAGGAAACAGATTTACCATGACGTTCATTTCCAACTCGACAAACTCGAGTGCAGTTTGCTTGAGCATATGATGAGGGCGATGTGATTATTAGAATCACGGAAAATAGGAGGAGATGAAAATTCATATTTGAATGTTGTAAAATTGAATTGTTGCGGAGGTTTTGGTTGAAATTGAGAGAGAGAAAACCTTTGACTCTGATGGGTCATTAAAGGGGTGTAGTTGATGTTGTTGAGAACTTCATGCTTTCTCCATTAATGCTGAGAAAAACAGAGAGATTTGATGATTTCTGCACTGAATGCTAATTAGTAATTACTGCTGCTCCAAGATATCGAAAAACTTGTGTGTGTGTGTGTGTGTGTGAGAGAGAGAGAGAGAGAGAGAGAGAGAGAGCGCGAGAGCGGAGAGGGTGTAATTAAAGAGAATTTGACTTTTAACAATATGTATAAAATTACAAATCGAATTCAAAAATTAAAAAAGGGACGCCATTAAAGAGCTTCAACTGTTCTTGCAATTGGCACATAGAAACCCAGACCGATACAATCGTACGGCGGCGAGAGAAACTCCGGTGGCAATCTCCGACAATACTTTTGTCTTTCACCGTTCACGGATGCTTTTTCCCTCTTTTGTGAACATGGGTGGGAGGTGAAACCGAATAAATGAGATGCGAAGCCCGTTACGCGGGGGCTTTGTTTATCAAATTACTCTTTTGCCCTTTTGGATGGTAATTTTGGGTTTAGATTAAAGATAACCTTTTTATTTCTTTAGAAAACGATGACATAAGTCTTAAACAGTTTTCTTTAAATAGAAATGCGAATTATATTTAGATTTAATAAATCATTACAAAAGTATGGTCTTCAAGATAGAAGACCCCAACAACTCATCTAACTTGGAACAAAGATAGAAAACAGCCTTTATTAGTTTTAGCTACCCAAAGATCCTAAGACCATAGGAAATGGTTGAAGTAGATGTGAGCGTATTGACCGGATTTTTCTAATTGAATCGGTTTCGATCTGGAACCGGTACTGATTCTTGTATTTTGGTTTGGTATTCGGTATAAAAAATTTAAGAAATTCGGTTTTAGTATTTTCGGTCCGGTTCTAGTAGGTGAGCATATTGACTTGAAATTTCATGAATCGAGCTGGCCCCGAACCGGTTCTGGTTCTTGTATTTTGGTTTGGTATTCGGTACCAATAATACAAGAAAGTCGGTTTCGATATTTTCGATACAACGTACCAGTTCGGTCCGGTTCCAGTACCAAGCTCACCCCTAGGTTGAAGCTTGACAGCAGTATGTTTATGTGGCTATGGTAACCATATCAGTATACCGTAATCATAGGATCCTGACAATATTAACCCGTGGATGAGCTATGCTACTCAATATATAAGAAAAAGGTAACGTCTTGACCACTAGAATTTTTTTTGACCTGGTGACAAGCTCCTTGATCCTAACAATTGGTATCAAAACAAGTTCATCGATTCAAATCCCACATCTGTCAAAAAATTGTTGGGGGTGGATGGATGAGTCATTGGCCGCCATCTTCTTACATGCGCTCGTAAGTTGTGACGAGTTTGATTCCCAAGGACTAAAGGCATTTGCGCTAGATGCTGGGTGGGAGATTGTTGGCAACCATACCAGCATATTGCAATCATACAACCTCGACAATATAAACTAGTGGGCGGACTAGGATACTTAATACATAAGAATATACTTAATCATTAGGAATCCTTTTGACTTAGTTGTAAGCGTCTTGATCTTAACACTGACATTTATAATATAGAAGCAAACACCATCCCCCTCTTTTAACTACTGAAAATTTCAATGCTTTTCGGTACCCCTTTACCCGAAGAGAGAGAGAGAAGTGAGAAAGAGAGAAAATATGAGAGATAAAGAGAGGGAATGAGTATTTAAGGTTGAAGTATGGGTACCTTTTTATGTTAAGTATTGACAAGTAAAAAGGAAATAGGAATGAGTAGAAAAACTGTTTGGACCAAAATGATATGTCCTGAACCGGAACCAAAACCAGAACTGAAACGATTTACACACTTTTGAGTCGGTTTTAGGTTCTTGTTTTCCTTTATCTTGGTTTTCGTTCCACCGGATTCAGTTTTTACCCTGAACAAGAGAGGAATTTGAAAATGCATTTAACCAAAAAACTGGAACTTGAATCGAATAGTATATAACCATTCAGTTCCCGGTCATAAATTTTGGGCTTTTCAGTTCGGACCAGTTTCGAAACCGAGCTCATCCCTAAACTAAAGTATGGGTGAGGTAGGGCTGATGTGCAATAAAGTATTTGAAGCATGAAAATGAGTACTTCCCTTGCTTCAAAGTTTCCATCAAACTTTACATATATTCTAAAGGGGAAAATTCACAGAATAGTAACTAAGTTTGAAAACGGTTCTACCAAGGTTACTCACCCCTTTATTTCACATTGTAAAATTTTTCATGAGTGACATTGGTGGAACAGTTTTCAAACTTGATTACTATTCTATGAAATAAACCCATCTTCTAAAGTCAAAGTAGCTGTAAGCTTTGTACCAAAGTATAGGGATCTCAATAAAGAACCTTTGTCTTTAATATGTGTTTGATTTTTTATTACCATTATATACAATAAATTTTGTCATAGTTCATATTAAAAAAACTAGTTGTATACAATATTAACTAAAACAAAGTTTATTATATTTTTATATAATTTACCTTTTCTATATCATTTCAAAGTGATAAACGGTAAAACAATCAAAGGAAGTAAAAAAATAATTAGTGATGTATATCTTAAAAGATGACGCGTATGTATTAATTTACATTTGGAAAATAATACAAATTAATATTCGAGAAGTCATTTGCTCACACGTTTATAAGTTATAAAAGTAAAATTTTTGTACTTCTAGAAATATTGTTGTCGTACGTACGTAATTAAGTCAATAATCAATAAACAATTATTTAAAGTGACGATTGCGGCGTCAAATATTTCATTGTAGTCGACCTAATTAATTAATTAATATAACAAACAAACTATATATATATATATATATATATATATATATGTGTGTGTGTGTGTAGTTTACCTATAATAATGGGTGACATGCATGATCTATCCATTGAAACCACTTAATTACAAAATATTATTTATCTAATTAAAATCGTTTTAAAGAAACAAAATAAATTAAAAAATTACAATTAGTTACGAGGCGAGCGTACGTTCATGAAACTGACTTGCAATTATGTGGAAATGTGCCAACATCACACAAATTAAACAGTTTGGTCGCTAACCACTTCTATTATTTAGGGTTTTGATTATTACTTGTTGGCTTGTGCAAGCTTTTCTCGAAGGAATCTAAAGATGTTTGTAAACTTAATAAGTTTTTACAATTCATCATACATATAAGTGAATACAGTTGGAGATTTTAGTTTTATCAAGTCATTTAGTATAATCGGGATTGACTTGAGACTAGCCGATTTCAGACTTAGGCCTCGTTTGTTTTTAAAAAATTTCTCTTAATGCATCTTAATCTGAATAGTTAAGACCTTTTAAGATATTATTAATGTTTTTTTTTTTCCTAATAAGATCTTAAATCCTCTTTAAACCTCTTAATAAATAAGAGGTATAACTACCTCTTAATACCTCTTAAACCTAATACATATCCATCGATAATTCATCTCCCAAATAAACTGCCGCCCTTTTCTTCTTCTACGCTCCCGACGTCAAAAAATTCTCTCCCTCCACGTTCCATCGTTGCCGGCAATAACTTCTTTTCAACCGTGCATCTCCGGTGAGTAATCTATTCTGAATAGTTTTCAATGGTAATATTTATTTAGCTAAATATCTACTTTGTGTACGATCTGATATATAGTGATAACTTAAAGCACATAACACTTTTTCAGAAAATTGCATCCTTGATTAAATGCAATTCAATGAATTCTTCTTCGATCTTCATACCACGAAGGGTAATCAAGGAATATCAAAAATCAAAAATCATAAGTCATAAATTAGATATCTCGCTTTCTTGTAAGGTTATTTCTCTTATCTTTTATCATGTATATGATGCGTAATATGTTGTATTATTAGGAGTTGAGTTTTGATTTCCTTTTGTTATCAACAAATATATACTACTCTGATATAAGGTTTTCACGTCTTACGATCCAAGTTTATTTTTTGATCATGTTGATATGCATGGTTTTATACTATTACTT
>JAUEJL010118939.1:0-11990 GCA_032274825.1 Drosophyllum lusitanicum | reverse complement strand
AAGATATAGGGTTGAAAAGGGTTGGATGTGGGGGTTTGTGGGGTAAGTTGGGTTGAAGGTGAAAGATGATGTGGATGTTGATGTGGCAGTGAGATAAGTTAGGTAACATGGGTTGGATGCTGGTGGTCTAAATATAAAGTTGTTGTATTTTTTGAGTTTAAAAATATTAGCTTTGGATAAAAGGATATTATTGGTTTGTTTAAGATTATTATTGAAAAAAATAATAATCATATACTCGTATACAGCTGTGATTTATCTTTAGTGTGATTTATCTTTAATTAATGGCCAAGATTGATTTTCACTGTACTCGTAATAAGAACGGTTCTCAAATAAACCTTTATATATATATACACACATATGTATATATATGCAGAAGCAGTGGAGAACTGCTAATTCTAGAAGAACATGAAAAACAAATGTGGGTCTTTGAAAACCTAATCTAATAACTATAAAAATATAACGCATCTACAAATTTAGATGAGATTAATTTTAAAAGTTTATTGTTTTTATGTTATTATGAATTAAATCTTAAAAATGAGAGTAATTTTGTCAACTTTTTATTTTTGCAAGCGTTCTCCGACCACGAGAAAAGTGTTGTTCCTGAAACCATTCCCTATGAATGTAACTCTGAAGACAATTTTGTCATTTTTCTTGATTTTTACAACCATTCTTCATGTATTTCGTGAGAATGGTGTTCTCAATGTAACCTTACCATATGCATGTATATCTGTTTGTATAGCTGTGTAAGATAGTTATATACATAGATGGATCACAGATAGGTGTACCTATGGATAACATAAATTGTATCTTTCATGGGGAGGTAAAAGAAACCGGAGACCGTTGCCTTTTCTCTTGCTCAAGTGCTCTGATCTTATGGCGCAAGGTTTGGGCCTGGTGCGAGTTTTTGAGTGATATGTTTGACTCTTCTGAATCATTCAAGCCTATAAGTGAAAACATATATGCAAAAAGGTCTCGATAGGTTGTATCTCATGCCATTTGTGCAGCTTCGCTTTGGGTTACATGGTCTTATCGTAATCGTATCTTTCATGTAAATAAAGGTGAGCAGGAATCTGCGAAGCGAAAGGGTATATTTGGTGTAGTCCAACTTCTATATGTGTTATGTGTAGAGAATAAAAGCCATAAACTAAATATAGTTAGGGAGAAATGGTGTCTTAATCTTTATTACAATTGTTTTGATTTTAATTTAGCTTGTATTACTTGTTGGACTTTATCACTAACTTAGGGACCCCTTTTCATTTATAATATCTTCTTTGACTTAAACTTTTTTCTGTTTTCTTTTATTAAAATTTTCAACTTTATTATAGTACCGATTAAATTTTTTTAAAATTTAGGTATTATAAAAAGGTGTTATTATTTGGATGTAATCTTTTTTATATATCAAACATGTTAAATTAATCAATTACAGTTTTTAATTCAAATTATATATATACTTTTATATATATATATATATCACATCCTAAAATTCAATTTAAATTATCAAATAGATGATAATAAAATCACCTTGTAAAATGCGGAGGACTAAAAAGTGATGAGTTGTATCATAATTTTGTTCTTCTAAACAAGTGGGGTCCATTGTAACACGAAAATTAACTTCTTTTACCATCTCTCTCTCAACTCTCACAAGTCTTTTTTTTCTTTTATTTTTTTTTCCTGTTAAAATAAATAAATAAATCTCATAAGTGTTTTCTTGAGATCCCATCATATTTAACCGTCAATATAGAAAGAGAAGAAACACAACACTCTCCCTCTCTGTGTACATCTCAATATCTGTGTGTTAGTGTTAGAGAGAGAAACAGATACCGAGAGAGAGAGTGAGTGAGTGAGTGACGCATAAAAGGGTGTAATTAAGAAAAAACAAGACCCGGCCGGCCAATAGAAACCCACAACACAAGCATCATCGATCACCGGAAAAAGGGTACTGTGGATTATCAGTCGCTAAATTGCTAGCTTTATGTGGGCTCTCAGCCACCATGTCATTTTCCAGCACAAGCAAGGGATCGGCAGGGTACTCTTCAATGGTGGTCTTGCTCATCATCTTCTTGCTACTTCAAATTTGGGCTTTGAGTAGCGATTGTTGTAGAGTTACTGCAATAAGAACATCACCGCCACCAGCGCGACCGTCGCCGCCACCACCGCTGCCACCAAAAGACGCGGATCAGATCAAAAGATCGGAACTTTACAAAAGGTTCTTTAATGGCGGATTTGCTACCACCGTTCCAGAAGACAAAGGCCTTCAAGAAAGCAAAAGAAGAGTTCCCAGTTGCCCAGATCCTTTACACAATTAAAAAGTTTGTATCTTTTTGTATCTCTCTGTTCACCTTCAAGCTCTTTCTCTCTCTCTCTCTCTTTATGTTTTTTCTGAATAGTTAGTAAATTATCCAAAATACCCACGTTTTTCCCACTATTTTTGTGACATTATATGGATGAATTTCGTATATGAGGGGCAAAACCGTGGGTATTTTGGTGTTATGTAAGGCAAAAATGCTTTCTTTTTTGGCTGGTAGATCAAGAACAATTTCCGATCATGATCATGTATATAGTATTTGAGATTTGAAATTCTTATAGTACAACACTTTTTTTTCTCCTATAAATGCTTTGTTTCAATCTTGTTTTTTTTATTGAAGTTTTTTTCTTTTGGTTTGCTGAATGATGGCCTCTTCAATTTTGACTCTATCTAAAAAGCCTTCCTCACAAAAAATTCAATCATGACTAATTAATTTTGACAAGATTTGTCATCAAGATCAGTCCCCACCTGCCCCTTTGAGATTAAAATGTTCCATGATTATATGATGAACAACACCATCATTGCCAGATTTATATTGGCGTTTTGTCACATGATAGCAAAAGTTTTTTTTTTTTTTCAAGAGAAAAATGGAATTAATAAATAATCTCAATTTATTTTTAAACCTCAGAAATAAGAAAAAAAACAGATAAATATATAATTTGGGATGTGAATTGTTTGAAATCAATATCATGAGTCATGACATATATCTAAACCTATTGCAAAGAAAATTAATGAAAAAAGTTTAATGAAAATTAACAGATGAGTCAAAGCAGCCTAATAAAGTTTAAACGGTATTTAGGTGTAATCATCGAACTTAATTTTACCGGTTGCAACTCGTAAAAACTATTTATTTATTTATTTTTTTATTATCACAGAACTAATAATTAAAACATTTTATATTATTATTATTATTATCAGTGCTACTATTAAGTAAACATTACCTTTGAGCAGCTAGCTATATGTGGCACATTCACAATGCTTCCTAAACTCAACGACCACCATCGTCGTTTCACTCCTACGTACGACCAACTCCCTAAATTGAAGAGAATCAAACAACCAAATCAAATCACCTTTGAACACCAACACCTAAATTTAATTAATTAAATTTATGGATGGACGGACGAACTCACAGTAGGCATTTGATGTTGGTTTGGGTACTTACGTACGTGGTGTCAAATTAATACACACATCTAAATCTTAATTAACTTTAAAAGAATTGAATGATCACACGTGCTCACACACAACCACCTTTTTTAGATTTTTCCTAGTTGAAATGTTCTTAATTTGCAAGTAGAGATGGAGATATATGGGTGGTACGTACAAAGAGAGAAAAGGAGATTAATTGTTAACACCACACTGAAAGTCACTAATTTTCTTTCTTTATTCATTTACTTAGTGTTAACATTTAACTTGATTTACTGAGTAGATGAACAAGTAATTATGGAGATTTAATAAGATATAGAATTTCTCGAAAACTTAAGGTTTATTAAGTGGTTTTTTCAAACTCATGAAAGGTTTAACTATAAAGAAATATTATGAATTAAACCAAAAACTGAGTTTAATCTTTGAAAATTAAACCACAGTCTTAATTCCACATCAAAATGATCGATGTAATATGTTGAAATATATATATATATATATATGACACTGGACAACTTCTTTGTTGGAGAAAATACTACTTACTATCGACCTAATTATTTTCCAAAGCTTTTAATTTTAGGGTTTTATTTATCTAATAATAATTTTATGGAATAATTCTTGAGACGGAGAGATGAGAATGAATGAGGTGCAATAGATAAGCTTATACATTTAAAAGGATGTTGTAATCTAGTCTGGTTTACAAATCTAACATTGGAGATCGAAATCTTCAAAAAGAAAATCATATACAAAAAAAACTAATAATTAAGGGTTTAATTAATCATTAAAAAATATTAATAGGTTTTTTTCTTAATAAAGATTTATTATTAGAATATAATAAGTTAGAGGTTATGGAAGATTTGATGCAGAAAAAGTAAGTAATATAGATAGGTTTTGGGATGTTTCTTTTCCGACAGATGTCAAGGGGTGCCTTTATTTTACCCCAAAAAGTTCAAAACTTGACACTTTCAATTGTTTCTTTCTATCGCATCCTCAAATCTTTAAATCCAACTTGTACAGCATCCCCATGTGATTTCACCTGTCTTATGTTCACTCCCTAACAATAATTTACCAATAAATTTAATTTTATAAAATAATGAAAATATTATTAATTAACAATGATTTCTTTCATAATCATGAAATCTACAAAAGATCGCTAATAACCTTCACGTATATATTTTTTTAAATTATAACATCTAATAAGTCTTCTAGCTTATAATTGTTAATTAACTAGAGTAGATCTCTATGTATTAATTAATACACGTATTTAATAGATCTTAAACATTAATAAAAATCTATTAAATAACTATAAGAGAATTTATATACTATAATATTTAGAAATCAATTAAATTATTAGCGAACACTTAATTTCAAAAAATAGTTAACAAATCAAATGGTTATAATACTTTCATAACCTAAATAGTTATCAAATTTAGTGTCATTTTTCAATAGTGAATAAATTAATAATCCATACAAGCATATCTCAAAATTGAAAAAATTAAAAATTAAATAAACGTTGATAAGATTTGAATTAATTGATTATCGTTGTTTAATTAGGTCGATTATTGAATAATCAAATCAAGCTTTGAAATTTAAAACATAAATCGTCAGATCTACTAAGGTTTAAAGTCAAAATTGATTCTAGTTTCGACCAAATGAATAACTATGATCGAGCAATTAAAATATGTTGTTAATTATGACTAAATAGATGATTAGGATTGTCAATTCTAATTGATTAATGCTAGTCTTCTATTAATATTGAGAGATATATAAATAGATAATGAAGGTCGTCTATGAGATGGCACATGGTGGGTTGGTATATATAAGGACGTAGTCGTTGATCACTGTGTGATGGAGATTTGCCGCATCATCACATCGTGGTTATTATAATTATAAAGATAAGTTGCGATATGATGGGTAATTTGTTTTTCTGTCTTTTTGTTTCTAAAAGCAACTAATTTTTTTAAACACATACTTTACTGCAAATACAACAACTAACTATATATTACACAACTTATTTACATTATTTTCTATTTAATTTTTACAAAAACAATTTCAGCTTCACATCAATCATAGAAAAGAAAACAACGATGAATTGGATTCACTTCATAGTGTATCTATTAGACCATGAGCATCCATCCCTCTTATTCTTTTTTTCATATCAGCATTATATCATTTTTCCCTTTCACCTCTCTTCATCCCACTAACTTCACATCCATCCCCATTTACCATTCTCTATTAAAAAAACAAACTATTTACCATTCTCTATTTAATAAAATAAAATAAATAAATGTAGAGAGATAGAGAGAAGAAGAGAGAGAAAGATACTCACTCTACATGAGTGGAAACTAGCAAAACCTATCACTTTCAATTATAGGGGATGGGGGCGATGGAATTTTGGGAGTGAGTGTGGCTAACGCACCATCCCGCAGGATGGATGCGCTTAGCCTTACAGAAATTACTTACAATTCCAACTACAACTGTACGTGTGATGGAAGATGGTGACGGCCTTAATTGCAATGTGGGAGGTTTGATATATATATATATATATATATATAGGGGACGACTACTACCAACACTTGCATAAATTCACAGGTTTCAATCATATATTGCATTCTAATGTAATACGGGAAACAATAAGTTTCATAAATATATAATCCAGAGGAGAATATTCGAATTTTGACTTGGTCGACAAATAAATAACTTTTTATCTGTTTCTGATAATTTTTTCAAAGTTCCTAGCTTGTATTGACAAGAGATTACAAATTTGATTACTAAACAACATATTAATTATAAGTGGGGAGGGTAAAGGGTGTATGTGTGTGTGTGTGGATTTAATTAGTATGCATGGAAGATAGAGTTCCAAAAAGACAACTGCCATTTAGGTGAAAAAGTTGATACTAAGGATCAATGACTTGAAAGGGGGGCAAACATGTCTGATATTACTTTTGTACTCTATGTTTTACCTCTTGCTTGAATCATTAATTTTACACAAATATTTTTACAAAATATATGCTGATCATGTCAACTTTCTAATCTTAAAAAAAGACTAATATTAATAAATCTTATTAGAGATTTAGCTGTTGACTTAGATAAAAAAAAATTTAATTATCAAATATGAGAAATGCATTTTCGAAAAATTTGAAATCTAATCTAATTTTAACTTTTCTTAGTTAATTCATAAACTACTTCCAACCATAAAATCTGTTTAAAAAAAACTTACTTCAAAGCATAGACTACAAAGGCTTGCCAAACGAAGTCTATACGTACGTACTGCCGTTGGGAAAAAAATGTGGCGTGTATATCTTTTAATAATCTGGTAAGAAGTTCAAATATAATTAGTTTAGGATTGAAACGACAGGTTTGAGAATATAAAGGTAGAAAATGTAGATAATCGTTACTTGAGGGGGGTATTATTACTTTATATAAATATATATGAAGATTAATAATTAAATGGTGGCATTCAACACATTCTTCCGTGTTGTTCGGGGTACGTCAATGCAGCCCATCCCTTGATAATTTATTCTGGACACAGTCCTGTCCCAATGCCACCTATCTCTCCATCATCTCTTTCCTTCTTAATTAATAAACTAGCTAGTATACGCGGTCATGTATATATATATTTATTGTATTACTACATCCTTATATGATAAAAAAATAAATTAATGAATTATACGCCGAGTAGTAGAATAATAGAGAAGGATTCGGTAACTAAGACAAATAAAAATACATAGGCAAGTTGGCTAGCTGTACGTGGTGTTTACAAAACACAGATCGATGTCATGACTGTCGACATACATATATATAAATTTAGTAAATGTTGTACGTACGTACATTTATTTGCACGTTCCATTGCAAGCTAAGGATGTTAATTAGTAAGACGTCTTTTGTAATTAAATTCATATACAATATACTCCATTAAATGTTGTAGAATTAGAAAAAGTTAGTTTGACGTGTATATATATATATATCTTTTTTATATTATATTATATTCTTTTTTAGATGATAAATTTATTGCTTCATCAAATTATACCGGTACGTACGTCATTCCACAAAGCTGATCGATTATCTTATGGATACATGCATATATAGAAAGAGATATTTGATTCTGACTTTTGTCCATCTACAAATTAATTACAACCTACACTTTTTACATTACCTAACAAGAGCAAATTAATAATAAGATATAAATTAACAGACTTGTAAATATACGTGGATGCTAGCTAGCTATCTGCATGCATTGTTATTAATTTACCAAGAATTAATTAGGCCGGTTGTCGTCAATGAATAAACAATAACTGGAAGTGGATTGGCGGGTAAAGACACACCCTCTAGGCTCTAGCTAGTAAACATCTAAATATGCAATGAAACCCGTAGGAGAAGCTTGACGAATATAGTTGAAATCCATTATCAAGTCAAGCTAGTGTGCCTTTGATGTAGCGTAAGATTCACTTATGAGCATGAAAATGCGGTTCTCGTGGGTCATGCAAGAAAAGACAAATATGTTAAACCGTATAAGTGAGATCGAGTCTAATAAAAGTTACCGAAGAGCACCCATGAGCTTTTGTAAAATGTGGGATAAGAAACAAGTGAGCCACGTGGCTCCACTTGGTCTGAGCATCGATCTGTTTGAGTTCGAGGGGATAACGATCAAGACATAGATGATTGATTCTTGTGTGGTAACATCATAATAGAGCAAACTTGAACACTAATGAAGAAATCAAGTTATGTTCATAAAACATAGAATTGGGTACACCTATTGTTCTAGGAATACAACATATTTATAAGCATTGGTGGCGGCGGTTTAGGGTGGTTGACGGCAGCGTTATGGTGGTGGTAGTTACTACCGCCAGTTTTTCCCTCCAAAATCAAATGTCACACAAACTTATGATATCTATTAATTATTACATGATAATACTAGATATTGTCTTAACATAAGTTTATAAAAATGATAAAAGATAATTAAATTCCAACAGCATCAACTAGGGTTTTGCAAGGATTGTAATCGTCCATTTTAGATTGCTCCAAAATTTTTGTTGCATATTTGTATGGCTGTAAACAAACTAAACGAACACGAGGGGTTTGTTCATGTTCGTTAGTTTAACTTTAGCCGAACAGATAAACAAACGGATTATTTTGTTTTTGTTCCCCGAAGATCATCTATTTCTATTTTGTGATGTTGCTAGAAGTCTGATTAAAAGATATTAGCGATTGGTGGCACATTTCTCTTCCTGTTTCCTCCTCGATAGAGCAAAACTATTCATGTGGCCGGGGAGCTGATTTGGGATTTAAAGGAGACAGATTGGTGATTTTCAATACTATAATATAAACTCTTTGTTGGTTGATAAGGGCATTCAGGAACAAGAAAGTGTTCAATAACCTCCCGACTTGGCTTCTAAGATTATTGACAAGGTGCAGAATTTGGTGTTTATTTCTTGGAGAAACATAAGGGGTAAGATGGGAAGAAAGCTTATCTCGTATCCAATTGGTGTTGTGACCCTTATTATAAATGTTTGTTTTAAGCTATATATATATATAAGTTGTTGTTTTATGTCTTTAAATTGCTTTCCTTTTTCCTCATTGTAGGTATGTTCTAGCATTTTGCTAGATGTTTTTTTTAATAAAATCTTCTACAGTTCTAAAAAAAGCAATAATGAGAATCAACTTTAATCACGCACATACTACATGTCATGAATAAGCATAGAGTAACTTAATTTCAAACACAATTTAATTTATTTTTCTATTACTGAAAATTATGCAATATTTACAAAATTGTTGTGGAGATTCATGAACATAGTATCGATTCTTTCTTCCTTTACTTGATTCCATCATAGAATAATCACAGCCTATGATTTCGATTGTGTATGTTTGTTTGTGTATACGTAAGAAACAACAAGAACACACTTTGGATTTCTAGAAGATGAACTGATATATTATTGCCATATATAGGCGATACATATATATAGTTGAGGGTCATCAACCTGCCAAATTCGGTTATGTTTCCCTCCAAATAACCTAACCTATGTGTGCGTAAATACACATTATACACATATTATTATATTAATTACATACCATAATAATAATAATAATAATAATGTTTTAACCAATATTCACTTTGAGTTATGTCTATAATTCAAATGAAGTTTGTTTCAATGAATGTATATATGCTAAATTTACTTAGTTAAACTATGTAATTACAGTAGTAATTTTCTGCTATCATACTTTTCATATTCCAATACATATCTCTCTCTCCTACTTTTTTCTACAGAAATCAACGTCTTCCATAGAAATGAGGGAAACAGATCAAGATGAGTTAAATAATGAATCTGTAATTGGAAAGTTGAGCTCAATTGTCTTATACCCTAAACAGGCCAGCATTTGATAAAAATATCCAATTTATTAAAAAAAAAATTAGAAGGATAATTTTTTTTTACAAAATATCTTCATCTCATAATTAACAATATACCAGTGCATGACAAAGAAGTTCATTCCAAGGTTTTTTCATAATAGTCCTAGATTAAAATCTTCCTTGTAAATTAATAGTTGTACTTATTGAAGGATAAAAAGTAAAAAAAAAAGTTATATTCTGCTGGAATGAACCATCTTAGCTGGTTACCATGTAATGTTTGTATAGTAGAAAAATTACCGTAAAATATTTCTGATAACTTGTTCTACATCTTGGATGATTAGAAAAGTATAATGGATGATTAGAAAAGTATAAAAAACGATCATAAAAATAGTTAAAATAAATAAAAGAGTAAATATGAATAAAAAAGTAATATTTAAAAGAAGGAAAAGACAAGTTTGGAGGTGACAAAGAACAAAAAGTGGAGTTATAATTAATAGTTTCGTAACTTTTAGTGTTTGGAGTGTTTGTTAGAGTTGCAGGACGAGGACTCTCGTTTTCTGATAGTATTTTGTACTGCAGATATAAATAATTAATAAATTAATTTAATGGGAGTAAATAAAATATGTGCGGCGAAAAAGTTAAAAAAAATCAGATTCAGAGGGAGGGTGGTTTGTTTGATAGCAATTTGGAAGTGGAATCAGGTTGACTCTTTTGCTGTCGTCTTTCCGGCCTCCTTTCAATTTCAATGGCTGCCTAGCTGCTTCATTTATTTCTTCTTCTTCTTAATAATATTATCATACTTATAAAATTAATTTTATAATCTTATTTAAGGGCATAACTGCATAAGCCTTAGCTTTGATCATCTTATTAATTTGGACTACTTTGGAGAGTGGTGTGTAAATCGTATGAGTGATAAAATACATTCGTACGTGCGGTTTTTACTTAAATAAGTTAAGTTATTTTGACGTTTAAGTTATGTACGTGAGGTCAAACAACACCTAAGTTACTATAAACTTTTCAACGGTCCATTTGTACAAATATTATACTTGATGTTGGAAACTAGTAGTGAATTGCAAAAGTTACGAATATAAATTATATATATATATATTTACCATGTAAAAAAACTTAAGAAGTGGTCCTCGGAAGTCAACCTAAACCTTTCATTTCAACCAAAACCTTTTGCAAGTCAAAAAAATCATTGTCCTTGAAATTGAATATTCCCTATGGTCATTTTGGTCCTAACAAATACATAAAATAACTTTAAGCACGTTTCCGTGTTTGATGAGGACTTCAATTGTTTTGTTTTGTTTTTTGTTTTACAAGGACAATTATTTCATCTTACAAATCAAACAATTTGATAGAATAAGTTTGAAAACTTGTATTAGTGCATTAGTTGTCAACATAAATTTTCATATAAGTCAACACAAGTGACATATAAGTCAACAGAGAAGCAAGCTGAACCATAAGTCAAAATTAGTTACTTTAAGGAATATATATAAATTTTCATTATAATAATCAATGGAGTCAACATAAAGCCTAGAGAATAACCTTCCCATACAATTAAAAAGTACTACACACAAAGCATAACTTACAAAATGAGTATTACAAAACAATCCCCATCACTCAAAATTACACAACCACTCAAATATTATCTAGCGTTGTTTTTTCCATATAAGGACTTAAACTAGTTTATTACTTTAACTTGTAGCACATATAAAGATGGGCTGCTATGGAGGTATTGATTATTATTCAATTAAATTGTCCTATTCATCTCGATGACTGTCTACTTTTGTCTATGCATAAATCAAAGACTTCCTAATATCATATGAAGCTTGTATAATAGTACGTATCCAAAGCCTTAAAGATACTGCTAGTATTGGTTACTAGTCTTCCAGATTTGGGCCCAACAAAAGGAAATAACAGCTTCAGTGTTTTGGGAAAATGGTTTAAATGTAAGTCAATCGCCCTTGATGATCTTAATTTGTGGTTGGCCCATACGGTCTTCTGCGCTTTGATCATAGGCAAGCCTGGGTAAGAATCTTTGATAAAGCCCGAAAAGAGATACATATGATGTGGTGAGTACAAAAAGGACACATAATAATACTTCGAAGACGCAAAAGGGTCCAGGAGGACCAGGACCAATGAATGTTCGGTAAAAGAATCTTTAGTTACCTTCACCCAAAAATATACAGAAGATCG
>JAUEJL010118938.1:0-24232 GCA_032274825.1 Drosophyllum lusitanicum | reverse complement strand
AGACATTAAAATAAGAAAAAGATTTATATTTATAAAATAAGGATAGAGAAGTTAATAAAATTTTGAAAATTATGTTGATGTGAGTGGATAATTGTGTTTGTGTGAGAGAGTATGTTAGTGTTAGAGAGTATATTTTAAATAAATAAAAAATTAAAATAAATTAGGAGAGATAATGAAATGGATAAAAATTGAGTGGATGAGATTAATTTAGATAGAATGAAAGGTCAAGCTTTTGTCTTGATTGAATTTTAAGAATTCTTAAAATTAATGAAGAAAGAGAATATTAAATGGTTTACATAGTAGTATAGATTAGTGATGCTATAAATAAAGTTGTAGACATGCGTTTCTAGCTATTATAATTTTGAATAAGCTTGTAAGATAACTTTTTTGGTATAAAATTTTTTCCAACTTGAGATTATAAAGTTAAATAAAACATAAACTAATTCATAAGTTATAATAACTACAATTAGAAAAATAAGCTTGTCACAAGAGGCAACAAAATAGTTTCCCTACTAATGAGTGGTGACGAGGTCATGCAGGACTTGTGGGAGTACCACTCACAGGTCGTGTAAGGAGAGCGAGGGGGTCCTTTTTGGGGGTGTGATGCCATATAGGAAGGAAAGAGAGGGGGAGAAAGCTGTTGTAAGTGAGAGAGGAGAAAAAAGAGAGTATGTTTTACAGTGTATTTTATTTAAGAAAAATTCTATTTCTTTTATACTTTTCTCTTACTTATTCAAAAATAATAAAATTTATATCTAATTTTATTTCTTCTATTAATTTTGACAATTGTTTTAATTTACTACAATAATTGGAGTATTTCGTAAGATGAATAGAGGTTCAAAGATGCTCACTAGAATTCCGTATTGATTTCCCCTCCAAGTCCTCGGTTAGACGCCATCTCGCTTGCTTTTGATTATCGCTCAAGTAGAAGTGTAGAACAAGATGCATGGAAGATAAGGTTAGGGGGTGTTTGGGTAAGCTTATTTTTTTTTGGGCTTAAGTTTTTTCGCTTATGAGCTTATGATCTTATGAGCTTATAAGCTTATGAGGTAAAAAAGTGTTTGCATTAGCTTATAACTTATAAGCTAATAAGCTTCTATAGCTCCAATACAATCCTATATAGACACATTTTGAAATGTATTATTAAAGAGTAACACTTCAAATATGAAATAAGTTATACGAATACCTTGAAAATCGGATTATAACGAGAGTTGTTTAAAATTTGTGATGACACTTCTTCATTGTAATTTGCTTTTGGCTTTATTGTGTCCTTACTTAACTTAAGCACCGCATTTAAAACAGCATAAAAATGCCTATGAATGGTTTCTGCCGAGAGGATAAACGTTTCTTGAAGCAACCTATTTCCACATCCGTGTGCTAAAGTAATCAAGAAAATCGTGACCGACTCTTCAATAGGAAAATTACGTGTTGGCTTTAACCCATATTGTGTGACAAGATCCGAACATAACATTTTGAATACCGGTACATGTAGTCTGAATGCTTCATAGCAACGTCTACTATGACCATTAAGTATTTCTCGAACAAACATACTTCCCGTGCGACTAGAAGTACGAACAGAAGTAAGATCCCGTGTATTCATCGATTTATAACTTATTAATATCCCATGAACGGCTAGACCACATAGTAATTGCCAATTTCTCTCTTCTTCTACCCAATTTTCTTCATCTCCATCACATGATTCGGTGTCATCACTATCGGTATCTAAATATTTTTCAGCATTTGTCATATCCATCCTATTAGAAAACATATATAATTGAAACACATGTTAAATATAATGCATAAAATAGAACACATGTAAAGGCAATGCATAAAATTGAAACACAAATGTTAAATATAATGCAAAAGTTCAACACACAAAGCATAAATTGAAACATAATAATGCATAAAACTTCAATCATTTGTCCATCAAAAATTTAAGGAACTCGATTCTTCCTGCATGAGTTGTTGGAACCATGAAATTTTGCCGAACTTCCTTTTTTAGGAAAAGTGCTAGTGTCTTGTTGTACATAAGCGAGCCTTCTTCAAAACCAGGAAAACAAGTCACAATGTCCATACACTCCTGAGTTGAAGGTGTTGAATTTTGTGGGGGAAAGGTTTGAGAGCTTCGTGAGGATATTGCCTGCATGACCGTATCTAGTTTCTCTGAAAATTCATCGACTATTGAATTTTTTCCTTTTGATGAACGTTTCGAGGCATTATTATCACGCTTTTTTCTCTTATTACTCGAAGTGCTAGTTGGGAAAAGAGGTTCTTCGTCTTGATGTGCATCCACATCGTCGCTATCTCCTTTTCCTTCAAGATGTTCTTCGTCCTCATCATCTAAATTTTGGAAATCGGAAGGAGCTATAGCCTTATCACCAACAGCAACAGAATCACGAAATAACGGTTCATAATATATTTGATACATCTCCAAATTTTTCCCCCTAAACTTTCCAAGATCTTTGTCGGCCTATACGGGAAAAAATATTATTACATTATTTCAATATTAATAAAAACACTTTTATAAAAATATAGCAAATGTACCTTTATTTTCTCATCCCACCATTCCGACGATGCAACAATCGACTTGTTCACGGGATCCCATCCTATCCCGGATTCAAGTCTCATTAAACGGTCAAACCTCCTCCAATCTTTCTTCATATTCTCCCAATGATTTTTAATTTGCTTGTGGCTCAAACTTTTACCGGTTCGTTCCTTCATGTTCTTTATAAGGTTCTCATATCCAACCCTATTGATATGACTACCGGGTTTGTTCCCAAGTCTAGCCTCATTCAAGCATAACTCAATAAATACATTATGAGTTGGTGTATCCCAAAGAGGTACTTTTCTTTCACCTTTGTTCGTCACATCAATATCATTATTTGTATCCATTTGCAACTTATTCTAAACATACAAATGATAACCAAGAGATAACAAATACATATCATAAGTTAGTCTAAACTTCCATTTAGTTGTTTGTATAAACTTCAAAAAAACAGATCAGATCATAAGTTGTTTTTTAAAAAACAGAACAGAAAGATATACATATATTCTGCATTGTTGTACATATCATCAGTCAATTATCTATGTTATAACATAATCACTAACAAAACACACATCAAAACAGCCCTCAGGTAACAACTTTCATAAATAAATTTGAAAAATTATAGTGTTAAGTTTAAACTGAAAAACCAAACATCTGCTCACTGAAAACACATACATGAAAACAGCCCTCAAATCATACAATATTTCAATTAAAAAACACATACATTAAACTGAAAAAACACATACATCAAAACAGCCCTCAAATCATACAATATTTCAATTAAAAAACACATACATGAAACAATCAGAATCGATGAGTGATTACTGTGGCAACAATACATGAGAATTTACTTTAGTAGATTAAGCAAAACAGAAGCAAATATAGAAGGAAGAGATGGAATTGAGTGATTGATTACCTGATCAATAAACAAAACAGAAGCAAATATAGAAGCAAAACAGAAGCAAAACAGATGGAATTGAGTGATTAATTAGCATATATATAACAGAAACAGCTTTTACTTTAGTAGATTAAGCAAAACAGAAGCAAATATAGAAGGGGTAAAGAAACAATTACTTATCATCTTTGTTTAGCAGGGCAATTTAAGACTTGCAACATGAAGATTTTCTGATATGATCATTGGAAGTGATGTTATGTTGATAAGCTTCTTAGAAAATGATATAACTTCACTTTCATACTTCTTCATAAGCATTTGAGTATCACTTTCTTTCAGAAAATAGACCGTCATTTTTTGTATTATACTATGCAGAATGCCAGATTAATGCCAGTCTGATAAATTCCTCATATTGACCAAAGAGGTAATCAGGATGGCAAATTTCATACTTTTTTCTTTTATTTTTCCTCTACTCACAAGATGAATACAAGTGTCAAATCAATGAAGGAAGTTAGGAAAGAGAATTAGTAGACTCCACATGTCATCTTGTGGTAAGTAGGAGGATATATCATTTTTCTTATATCAATGAACTTGCAAATTGGCCAATTGGGTATTGTTTTCCTTTTCTGTTATCTTTATCTTCATCCAGATCTTCTCATTCGGTATCTTCTAGTCTTATACTTGAACTTGAACTTTCCAAGTAATCACGCTTATTGTGTGGTCCTTCACTCCTTTGTAAGCTTGAGATCCCTTGATTTAAGATAGGATATTTGAATAAACAAAAACAAGTTTGTCTGTCATATTTTACAGTTTAACCGATATCTCTTCACTTTATGAATATAGGAGTAAGTGTTCCAATTTCTTTCGGTTGAAGAACTGCTCATAGATTGTGACAATACTTTTTTTTGCAACTTAGGCTAATTTTGGAGTTTCCAAGTCGTAACCCCACCGCCAATCGATTGGTTCCATTTGCAGGTAATGAATAAAGACCCTTTATCATGTGAAATATTGCAAATTTTCTCGCAACCCGTTCTTTATCTTTATTTTCTGCAATTCGGTTAAAAGCTTCCGTTGCATCGAGTACACCTTCTTTATCAAGGTTATGTCCATTTCTAGGTATTTCACCCGGTGCAAACTTTTCGAGATATCATGTCATAAAATCGTGGATCAAAGCAAATCCCAAACAATGATGGTCATTTTCTTTCGACTTCTCAATACAATTTTGTCAACCTAGAGAAATATATCACAATTTGATTTTCCTTCATTATATCTTTAATTTCACCCAACATTTTATCAATTTTTCATATATTTCTCCCAGTTTTGGCCCTTCACCGTCACAAAATTTGATGAGCAAGAAAATAGGTTTGTAATACGTAGAATATTTTCATCGTCGTTTCAAAAATCCTCATCCCTAATAATTTCAACAACATTTTGTCCGATCTGTCTAGAAATTTCATCACCTTTAACCCAGGCTCTCAAATTAAGAGAAAATGTTATAGAAAGGACTCTCTATAATTGATTAACCTTTTTAACAAAACTACCAATGGTACCTGATGCAATGTGGTAGCTGCAAATATTTCTTACCCGATAACGTATAGATATGGTATTCACACACTATGATGACATCGAATAATTTCCATTCGCAATATGTGTATTTTCTTTTTCCTTTTCCATTTCCTTTATTTCTCGTTTATCTATCAACTTTTAAAATAATTTTTAAAAATAATAGAATAAGAAAAGAAAAGGCTGTACTTTGAATTATTTTTAAAAATGACATAACTCTAAAGCTCTACCATGGTTTAGAAAATAATTGACAATCATTATCCTCTTTTTATACGTGTTTCTAAGCAATAAAACTCATTTATAAAGTCTCTAAAAATTAAGTTTAAAGATGAACACAAAATGGAGACCAAAAGATGTGTTTGTATCTCTTCAATTTCCATTTGCACATCTTTACAATTCGCAGCATTATTATCCATCACAACTTGAAGAACATTACTTGGTCTGACAGATTAAACAGCTTCGATCAAAATTTTATAGCTGTTACTTCGGTTTTCTCTATTCTGAAAAGTCTCCGCATACGTCGCGGCTATTTACATCAAGAACATTATCAACAATTTATTCTTAATGTTAGACCATCCATTAGATACAATCAAAATACCTTGCAAACATCATGCATCTTTAATGGTATAAGATCCTTGTAACGCATTCAAGTGAAACAGTTCTAAATGCTTTATAACCTCCAGGTGCCGATTGCATAAAACATTAAGTCCCGTTTATTTCACAGAATTTAAAGGAATGAAATTGAATTAAAATCAAATTTCATATTGTATTGCTTTTGGTAAACTTGTTTTTGAATGAAATCTCATTTATTGAAATGTTCACATTCCCCAAGTAATGAAAAGTCTATTTCATATGTGAGCCGAATGAAATTAAAATCAATTTCATTCCTTCAATTTCTACGAAACAAAACAGACCTAAAGGAAATCATGTTTACACATAAAGAGCTCATGATTTTTTTTTAAATCAATCACACAACTCTCATTATGCTAAATGATTGCTCGATTGCTTTCTTTAAGGATGAGTAGCTACTTGCTAGAGCTGATTCTATATTCACCTAGCAAATTTGCTAAACGTGATTTTAATTCACCTAATCAAAGAAATTCAGATCGAATCAGGTACACACTTAACATTCAATCGTAACTTGTTACAATCGAGTCAAGATCCTGAGTGTTCCAAAAGGCAGCCATACCACAAACCGGTACACAGGCAATCGGAACAAAAACCCAGTTGGTCCATGTGACTTGTATCAACCTAACCTGGCCTATTTCAAACAGTGATGAAAGCTGACTTGTCAACCTAAGCCCGCTAACAATCTATTACCCAACCCGCACATCTTGCCACCTAACCCAATAGCAAAGGGCAAGAAGGTTAGGTTTCAATCCACCAAAATGAACGAAGAGACAGCTGCAAGCACAAGTTGAGAATGTGCATGTTGTACTACCGTCATTGATAAAATAGTAAAACAAAGACAAGACTAGAATAAAGCTTTCCAACAAAAGGACCAAAAGTTTAAATTATAAACCCAGTTTCAATTCCAATTCCAATTCCAATTTTACAAACAGCAGAAAATCATCTTGAGTGCACTTCGATGTTGTGACTCCTTCAATGTCAGTTTTTCATGCTTTGACATCAAAAAAACCAAAAACCTTTTCGCATCCATATCATCCAGAATCTCCTGTTCATTCAAAATAGAAAAATGTTGTATAAAAATGTGATGCAGTTGCATTTAAATTGAAACCAAGTGCAATCGTACTTACTATTTTCTGGAACCCAGTAAAGCCCCAGCAGATCTGTCACAGAAAGCATAAATAATATAAGATTATACCAACAGTAACAATCTAAAATCACAGTCAAAATTACAGGCAGGCAGACCGTGGAAGGATCATTAACTTTGTTTATATGCTAAATTTTGTATAAAACTATAAAAGTTACCTGCCCTGCTGTTTCCCATGGTAACTTGGACCAGACCTCCCATGGTTGGTAACCTTGCCTTGAGACCCATTACCATTCCCCAAGATTTGTTTCATTTGATCACTTTGTTTGCTTAAAACTCTTACACCTACAGGATTGACCGGAAAACCATTCGGCTGCTGAGACTCATTAAACCTAATTTTTTCAGCATTTGTGTAATTTGAACTCATGGATGGTGCCTTCTTTGGTCGGGTTTGGGCCATAGGAGTGACAGCAACAGAAGACATAAACGATGGGTGAGAAGCCGCTGCAGAGGCGGCAACAGTGGCAGCACGAACTTTTGCACGAGCCACCATACCAGCTATGATTTCTTGTGCACCCTCTCGCACCTGAATAAAATCCCCTTCGATCGCAAACAACTGACACAAAAAAACAAAAAGAAAACAAAATAATTTAAGTTACTCTCGAGTCTTGCCACCATTTACAGCCAATCACGCAAAATAGCAATGTACTTTCAGAGTTTTACCAATAATAGCCATGTACTTCAAATATCAGAAAGAACAACATACTTGCATTTTTTACATATCATAGCAGCATGCGTTATTCTTGCACAATCAAAGCAGTGTAATTTATCTTAGGCTGCTATGGTTGGTAACACAAAGGATGAACGTAGTTACTGTTTGATAACTTTCAAAGTATGTTGCTAATTGTTGATAAAAATGTGAAGTACGTTGCTATTTTCACAACTATCTCTTACAACAACACAAAAGATTTTAATGTGAGAGAGCATGAACTTACTTCAGGATGACTGCCTAAAAAAGCATCAAGTTTTCCATGTTTATTCTCATAATCAGACCAATGCATTGGCGCCAGCATTTTTGTGAGCCTACTCAGAAGCTGTCGAGAAGGGTTATTAATGAGAGATGATAAATTATTACCACAAATAATGTCAAAGGCCTGAAGTGCCCAGAGGATGACATTGTCAAAATTGATCATGGCGTATGCAGTTACAGCTTACAACCAACTTATTTACAAAAATTGGTTCAGGGAAAAAAGGTCTTAGCAAAAAGAGAACTGAGTCAGACAGGCTTAAAAGTCACCCAAACGTTTCCTTTTAGTGCATCCTCCTGACTTCTTATTATTCAAAGATTTCATACAAATTTTGTAATGTAACAATATTGCTTTTGGTCAACATAATTATTTACCTGACCTTTTCAACTGCTAACAGAACCCAAACCCATTTTGAACTGTTACCCAACCCGCCCATCTTGTGACCTTGTAGATCACTGTTACTAACCGTGGAGCTGATTTGTATTCTTCCTCCAGGACCAGGTGGTATCGTTCGAACAACACAAGCCAACAAGGTTTCTTCATCAAATAGAGCCTTCTCTGCAGTATTTCCTACAAAAGAACTTTTCTGTGCAACACTATCCACCTTGTTTGTTGTGGCTTCACTGACATTTACTGATTGAATAACTTCAGATGCAATGGCAGCAGAACCAAGCACTTCTGTGCTTGTATTTTGAGTTTCAATTCCATGATTAGACAAAAAACTTGCATTTTTTTCCTGTGTAGTTGCAAAACTAAAGATCAGCAGACCAAATTAACAACCAGTGATCTTGTGAGGAGAAAAGGTAATTGACACAAAAGAAAATCAAAAACCTAAGGCTAAGATTAACCTGAAGTGTAATGTCACTGTCAGAATGATTCAACCTTAGAGAGCCATGAAACTGAGAAGAGATTTGTTGCAAACTCCGCTGTGAATTAACAGTTAACATAATCAATTTCGATTCACAGATGATAGACCAAATGAGAACATTCAAAAGATTAGAAAATACCTGTTCTTCCTCATTTGTTGAAGATGGAATTGCAGAATGGGACTCAAGCTCTTGGCTTATACGAACATCCAAAAAATCAGAACGCAAAGTTTGTCCATTTACATAGTTAGCCTCGGGTCTCAATGAATTCTGATCATTTTGAGAATGGTACTGTTCATGATTCGGCGTTTGAAGACTTTCTGAGAAAGCCTACAAGAAAAGGCAAGGAACAGCAGCGTATAGCAAAATTGTTGAGAACATCACAGGTTTAGAAGTAGCAGTTTCTACTCATTTACTTTAATATGGGTTAGTTTGAGTTATGTTAGATCTGTAATGGGTCAATTCGGTAAAATAAAAAAGGTAGCTAATAACAAATTGGGTCAAGTGGGTCAAAAGTCATTCTAAATGTACTTATAAATGATACAATCTCCCAGATCATTTTATTCCAGATAATAAATAATACAAATAATTATACAGTTATTGTACTCATATCTGAAGCGTTTGCTAATCAACCCAACCCATACCAAAAATCATCTGACATACCACGTCTATGCAAATAAGAAAGTGAAACAGAACATCAATATATATGCGTAAAGTACCTGTTGATTCTGCCAATGTGGGATCGATGAATTTGCGGGTAGAGAATGAAACTGGCCAACATGAGACTGGACGAGATGTGAATTCACATTCTGGGGTAAACCCTGCTGATGCAAAATAAAGGGATGCAACGCTGCCATTTGTCCGGGTGGGAAGTAGGAAGGCAATCCATGCAATGATTGGGGAGTCATTTGAACAGCGGGGATATTGTCATTCTGAAACAAGCCAGAATATATTTTCAATGTAAATAAACCACTAAATAACTTTAGTAGATAAATAAACATACAATCATTTCATGTCAATGCATCATATTTCAAATAGCAGTCAGACATAGAAAGTGAGGTTCTTTTAAGTAATCTAACTGATATTGAAGGAGCATATCTATTTGCATAAAATATGATTTTTTTAAAAGAATGTCCAAACATCATTTAACTCTTTCCTAAAATATACAAGGATAACAAGTGGATGCAAGTAGACCAACCATCTTCAGAAATAAAGATCAAACAGAAACTTGTATACATCAGACTTCATATCTATTAGCATCTACCTGCGAAGGGACGATTTCTGCATCCCCATTTTGGAGACCCCTTGAATCACCACCAGCAGGGCTGCTTCCCCCATTAGCCTCCAATTGGCTTCCATTACCATGCACAAAATGAGATACTTCCTTTACATTTGTTTGAGCAGTACGTGATGAGTTACTTCCATTTTTTTCTTTTGCCTCAGACAACTCAATCTCAAGCTGCTGTACTTTGTGTAGATGAAGCCTCTCCATCTCAGAAAACTGACTCAAATGAATAACACGTAGTTAATAACCGCAGAGAATGAACTCTAAGTAACAAAATGGTGGGTGCTGTCAGGCAGGTTGGAAGACAGGTCACAATAGGCAATTGTTGGTACAGGTCGGGTTGACATGGATCACTTTTGTAAAAAACAACTTTTTATATATGGTTAGTGTGTGAGATATGAGTGCAATAATCACTGTTTCAGTAATAATCTGATTGAAACTTGAAGGGGAAAAAAAGGATTTTGGAGATTTAACCATTGATAATTAACTGTGAGACTTTCAACCCATTTGACCTGTTAAAAATTTTACACATGCTACCAACCCAAATGTCAGTCTACTGGTCAGAAAACTGCCCCCTCTAAAATGGACTATTTACTTCAGATCAACTCAAAATTGTACATGACACTGAAATCCATTGTTTTATATTGATTCTTTTAGCAAACAGTAATGGAGAACAATTATGTAGAATAAAGACTCAAGGGATCAACTACAGTCGCATGTGTAAATTGCAGTTATTCTTAGGTAATGTAAGAACCTGTCTCTGGCAACCAATCCAAAGCTGGTTGTACTGTTCTGTGCGTTCTCTCAGTTCAGCTTGCAACGAGTGATTTGTGGTTGATTGCAAGGCATCCATCTCCTGAACTCTTGCAATCCAAGCTTGTGCCTCCCTTATCTGTTCATCTTTATATATGATAGTTTCTTGAGCAACTCTATGCTGAAAAAGATATAACATGAGTTCTTACAATCTCATTTTACAAAGGGAAAAAGGTAATTTAACAGATACTATTAATGAACAAGACCATTAAATCAATCAAACAAACAAGCTTTGGACTTTTGGAGTTTGGACCGTTGTACCATTTTATATTACAGAAGAAAAGAGCATAGTAAATCACAATACAGCATGGATTACCTGTTCCTGCAATTCCATGAACAGTCTTTCCTTTTCTTGAAGATGTTCTTGTAACTCATGGATTTTTTTAAGATGCTGAGCCCTTTCAGCTTCAGAATTATCACGCTCTCTCCTGCAAATATGCATACACCAAAACCTAGATTACAATCATCAAATACTAAAATAGGTCCCCCCAAACTATGACTAATAATATATAATTTCACAACAACCAGATCCCACATGACTCAGTATACATATGTCTTCATTAGAATAAGCCAAGGCAGACACATATAATTACAAGAATTAGAAAGGTGATATGGGCTTAAACTTTAAACTCTAAAGATATACCGAAAGGTTGCCAGTTCTTTGTTTTGCTCCCGTAAGAGGTCCTCTTTAGCCCATGCCTGTAACATAGAAGAATAATAATTCTGTAAACTGTGACAGATTAAAAAAACACAGACACCTGAGATGAACATTTAAGCACAAACCGCTTCATGGTCCAATCTAATTGCCCGGAGCTCTTTATCTTTATCATCCAAAGTTCTTCGTAAGTCCATTATAGCCTTTTCCCTTTCATGTAGTTGCTCCTTTACACACACACATAGTAGTAAGTCACGAGTTCTTTTCTATAGAAACATCAATTTTTCAATCAAGATTAACCTCACACACCTCCAGTTTAACACGTGTAGCCATGTGCTCTTTAATCTGAGAATCAAATCGTTCCTGCATCCCAATTACTTCTGATCCAGCTATAAGCCGAGCTCTCAGATGAACCTCTAAATGCTGAAGCTGTTCTCTTTGTTTCACAATATCATCAAGATGCAATTCATGATCAGAAATCCCATCAGCCGTAATCGAAAACAAGTCCACATTCACTGGTTCTCTACCCTGATGCACCTTAACGATCAAGAAATCACACTCACTTCCCCTAATTTGTCGAAAATCTTTATATAAAAATCAACTCAAAATCTTAGAAATTTTATACCTCGTATATCAGTCTCTCGTCACCATGGACTAGCTTTGAACGGTCCAAATCCTAAATGTGAAAAAGGTAAGAAAGTTTCAAAACCCTAACGTTGTGAATACCGAAGGTTAAAAAAAAGAACTTACCTCGGAGTTTTGAACAAGGTGATCGGAAACAACACGCCATTCTTTCCGAGTAGACTGGGATTGAGAAGATGGCATCGTAATAGAAACACCACGTGCTGCAACGGCGACACTAGCGGCCGCCTCCATCGGAAATCAAACTTAAACCCACCGTCCACCCAATTTACTACCTCTGGTGTTCTGAAACCCTAACAGGGAACCAAAAAGAAAAAACGAAAAACCGGGGCAATTTCGAAAATCAAGAGATCAAGAACATGAAAACCCTAGTAAGAAAGAGTACGAATCGCGTGAGTCTCCGACAAAATTAGGCAGGCGATCAATGCAGTAGCGAGTGTAGATTAGGGAAAAGGGTGTTCGATTTCGAGATTGAATCCAAGGGTTTTAGTGTAATATTTTGCAGTAAAAAACAAAAAACAAAAAGCACGAAGCTACAGATAGATATAGGAAGATGATTGGGGGAAATTTTGACGGAGGATGAGCTCCCGCCATTTATATCCATGGTGGCTTTTACTCCACGCGCCTTTTGGTGATCGTGTTTTAGACTCGCTGATTTTTTTCCTCCGTTCTTCGGGCCTTTTGGGCTCTTACGATTTTAGTCGTTGGGCTTCCTATACTTCTATCGCATTGTTTTTCTATTTTTCCTCGTAATACTCTAAAATGTAATCTTTATAAAGTAAATTGTAGAATCTGTTACCTCTAACTATTTTAGCCAAACACACCTTTAGACTATTTGGTACTTTCTTGAATTTTTAAACTGTTTAATCAAACCTGTCTTGGATAGTTTTGATTTTTTACAGTCTGGTTCAGTGTAGACCAATTTGATTCGGTGGTCTTTAGGTTTGTCGGACCGAATTTTTGTTTAAAGTTTTCCAATTTGGTTTTTCGTTTTAGGCTTTTTCGGTCAGTTGATACTTGATATACACAGAAATTACAAAATGTATAACATAAACATAAAACATGTAGAACGATTATTGATAGGACATATTGACAGGGAGATTTCAAAAATTGTAGTTGTCGTCGGTATATTAATATGTCTATTCTTGGTTTGGGTGATGTTGGATGATGTACTTGCATAATTTCTATTATCTTTTAGTATAGGCAATGTATTATTCGCCGGTTTTTTCACCAACTTCAGTGTTAAGGTAGACTTAAATACATAATATTAACTAAAAATGAACTTTTTAATGAAAGAAATGAGAGAGTTGTTAGAGAAAGTGGTGCTCTGGTTTATTCAAAATTGTGTATTCGATGTTTCACAAATTTCCGGAATTGTAATATTGTGTCTCTTATGAATTTACTAAAAGAAGATTTCTGCTATTTGACAATAACTTCAAATCATTGATCGACTGAACATGTGGATCAGTGACAAAATTTATTGTACGTAGTTTGATATAGATAGAGTATGTTTCCTTATGGATCGTTGTCCACCTATGTTTGTGGAACCGAATCTATTTTTTGTAGTACCGCTCTAACGTGGTTTAGTTTATTTTATTGTAATTTTAGTCAATTATAGTTTTTTTAATGAAATATTAGTTATTTAATTGTATTTTAGTTAATTTGTATTTTTAAAAAATATTAATCTAATATATACTTATTAGAGTTGTGTTTAATAAAGTCCATGTAAAAAACATAGTCCTAAAATTTTAATATTCAATCACAGGTGATTTACTGATTTAGTATACAATCACATGTGATTTGTAAAAGTGTCACATGCGAATTACGTAAATACTACTCCGCCCAAAATTTTAAAATGCAATCTGGACCATTAATGCCATTGATCCAAAGGCTAAAATTAGTCTCTTAGGACTATAAATTAAGTATGGACTATATTGAACATTCTTCATACTTATTAATATTATATGTTTTTAAATAAATAAATAAATAATTGGTGGTTGCATTTAAAAAGAACTTAAAATGTTTATAAAATATTTTAAAATAATAAAACTAATAATATGGTTAAACATGATATTGAACTGTTATAAAAGATAAATATAACATTTATAAATCAGGATGAGCAAACACAATATATTGGTTTAAAATTAAAAAGATTATATCTAAAATACTCTCAAATAAAATTAATTCAATTTAACGTCAAAATTGAATTCAGTTTTCACCATAAAAAAAGTTGGATTTCAATTTGTATCAAAATGGATAGAAAGAGATGGTTATAATAAAAAAATAATTTAAAATAATTATAAAATATTTTAAAATGATAAAAGTAATAATCTGGTTAAAATGATATTTTGAACGGTTATAAAGGGTGAATATGATATTTATAAATCAGGGTGAACAAAAAACGATATTTTAAAGTTTAAAATGGTTATATATGAAATACTCTCAAATAATTTTGATTCAAGTTAACGTCAAGATTGAATCCAATTTTGAACAAAAAAATTCAAAATTAGATTTTTTTTTATTTATCAAAATGAATGGTTTATATTTGATTTTTATCTAACTTAATAGCTAAGATTGTATAATAGACTTTATTCATGTTAGTATTTTATTTAGATTGACATTGTATCCGCGCAATACGACGACGATGACAATAATTTGCGTTCCACATCATGTTCAATTTCAATAATTTAGGATATGGTATATGTGAAATGTGATGTCAAAAAATAAAAAAAATTCAACAACATCCGTTTTCTTTCTTTATTTTTTTCCAATCAACATGTCATTAGTTATTAAAATACATTTTTGGAAAAACAACAAAATAAAAATTATATATTATTATTATTAAATAATTAGAGAAAAAGATAATCTAACTTCAAAAATTGTAATGACACAAGCGATTTAACCAAAATTGGATTAATTAAATAGGTGTTGTTATGTCTAGTGATTTATTAAAGCAACAGTTGCCATAAATTAGTTGAGTTAATTAAGAAAATGATTAATTAGATTATTGCTCTAAGTGTTTGTTTGGTATGTATAAAACATGTAGTACTTAAAATTTAGTCTTAAAAATTTTAAGGGAGAGCAATTTAAATGTTTTATAATGTACCATAGATAATGAAAGGGCAATTTATTAAAAATCAAAATTTTATACATGTATGATAGAAAAGATGTAACAATTGTTCAATTTCTAGATTCTCTTATATGTCTAATCATTGTTCAACATCTCGTGTAATATATGAGTTGATTTAAAAAGAATAATCATATGAAACTATAAAACAATAGAAAGTAAACCACAAAGTTTTAGCGAGTTACTAACAACACGAAAATTCGTATGGAACACAAAAGTATTCTCAAACCTAGAACAAACACTCCAAATTTGAACCTAACCTTTAAGCAAATCCCTCACGAATCTATGTAGCTAATCAATTTGCATCAAAACTGGTTTAGAGTTTCATAAAGAAGATAAACAAGTAAAAAAATACCTATTTGGAAAATATTTAGTGTTATTATGTTTCGATTTACACACAATCAAATGTAGTAACTCACTTTCTTCAATGATTTTAAAATAGACTTTTTTTTCCTAATAAAAATTTCAAAAATATTATATTTTAATTTTGTGTTAGATTACGGTAAAACTCACATCAAAACGTAGATAAAACGAGACGATCATAAATATATAATTATATTTGTATCAATTATTATACATTAAAGTTATGAAAAACTACAAACATATAATTAAATACATCAATTAAATCTAAATCTAAATATATAATATATACAAACACCCTCTGTATATTTTCATCTAGCCTCTCATAATCAATTCAAAGTCCAATCTAAACAAATTGAAATCGAAAATCACAATGGAAAAATTCAAAATTAAAGGCTAATATTGCATCAAAGTCAAAACCGGGAAAAATTAAATATTCCTATTGGTTAAATTAGATATAATTAAGAAAAAAGAAATTGAATGTTTTGTGTTTTAATAAAAAGTAAGATTAGATTAAAGGATGATATAATCCGCTACCGGTATGTTTTTGTAGATACTGCAATTTCAACCAAAATTTTGTACATTGTGATGATTTCCTTTTCTTTTTTTTACTAGTTTAACACTCCGTGTATAAACACGAGGGTTGATTAAGTAAATTTAAATACTTATGGTGTTAAAGAGTATTAACATATATAGTAAAAATAATTGTAAAATGTACATAAGGATATAAAATCTCTTAAAAGAGAGGTAAATCTATTAGAAATCATAAATTTATACATACATTATGATCAAATTTTTTTATAAAACCTCTTTATTATCAAACTTGATTTTTTTTAATTTAATCTAATTGGTATACGTGTTCACATAAATAATAATGAAATTAGATAGATGTATCTACTAAATGATTTTGAATAAATATTTTCATAAAGATATTTAAGTGTTAACAAACTAAATTGCCTAAAAATAAAATTTAATGAAATAACTTATTTATAAGTTATTTGAGAAAATCAAGAGAGATAATTGATGCAAATTTCTAAAAATAAAATAATAATATCATAATACATTTTTGTTTAATATATATTAAAGACCAAAGATAGGAAATGAGTATTTTCTCTATTTCCATTCAAATAGTACATATTACAACAATGGTTTTCTTCACAATACTTTTGGTCTTTGATATATCTCAATTTTCTATACAGAGTTAAATAATGTAAATACATGATTGATTATTAATGTTGATATATCTTTTAATATTAATAAGAGACTAATATTAATAAAATCTATTAAATAATCATAGCCATTGATTTAGATAAAAAAATCATTATGAAATTCAAATCATCGTTTTTAGTAAAAGTTGAGATTCAATTTTGACTTTTTCTTTGTCAATATTAGATTTAATTTTGACTTTAATTTGAATTGAAATTATTAGAGGATATTTCATATATGTTATTCTTAAACCTTAAAATATCGTATTTGTTCATCCTAATTTATAAATATCATATTTACCCTTGATAACATTTTCAAATATTATATTTAACCAAATTCTTAGTTTTATCATGTTAACTTATTTTTATTTATAACCAATAAAGACTTAATATTTTTGCTCTTAACGATAATAATAATGATCGATTACTTGTACATGAAATACAGTTATGCCTCTTGTATCATAATAACATGTTTTTGCCCTCAAGCTTGCCCTCCCCCCACGTAAACGCTTGCACCGCTATTCTATGTGTTGACGCCTGCTTTCGTCATTTTCTAAAATTTGAATTTCTTTAAAGTTTTATAATTGTTTAATATTTTTATTAATGTTTAATATTTATTATTTTTTAAAACCAACTCATGTATCATATAGTTTGCACATTAATTAAAACACTAGCAAAACACATACATTGCCTATGGTCCGGTCCTTGGGAAATAGCCGGTTCGGATCCATATGAACTCGAGCGCTGGGTTGACCCAACGTAAACAACCTTCTTGTTAAAAAAATACAAATGACATAAAGAATAAAAGTATTTGAAAATTTTGTAAGAGCGTTCCTAATGTGAGGGAAGTGAACCCACCACATAGAGGTGAATGTTGGAGGTCATTACATGGCGACGTGGTGCAAGAAAGGGATGATGGTGATGGTGTAGAGGAAGGTGGTGCAGTGGGGAAAAGTCGCGAGACCCTGCAGATGATCTCTGTCTTTTTTTCTTTTTCTTCTTTTGTTTATTTGATTTTTGATTAGTTAAAGAATATTAATTGGGTTTCACAATTTAGTATGGTGGGTAATGACCACTACAACGCTAAGTGGTGAGAATGAAAAACTGATGTGATGGTGTGATGAAGTATGAGTATTGTGTGAGGGATAAAAAAGCTTTAAGGATCAGTTTATCAATGGGACAAGTATTAGGACGGATAAAAGGTTTATGAGACTTGTGTATGAGATTTCTTTTTAAAAAAACTAGTGAGATTTGAGACGGTTATAATTTTAGTTAATACATGTCCAATTACCCAATCTCATACGCGATCCAGTTCATCCGACCTGAACCATTTATATTTTTATTATATAGGGTTCTCTTACTAACATATCATTACTTTAAAGTTTTATTTCAATATTATTTAGAATTATAAGTTGACTATATGTGCGATGTTGGTAATGAAGTAATTATGTATGACATTATAAACTTTAAAGTTAGCCATAGACATCTTTTAATTTTTAGGTTTAAGAAGTATTTTGTTTGTTTCTTTGTTTTACAATTGTGGAACATCCACTTATAAAGTTTGAACTTACGAAACTAATAAATGTGTGAGAATAAAAGAACGGAGATTGATAATATTATCTTTACTCTTTATTTAATGATTTGATTAGCTTATTATAAAATTAGATATTTTAAACTTGTATGTGAACACTTGTACTTATGTAACATTTAAAAATTATTTAAAAGGTCTTACTCATTGTTTTGATTTAAGCAAATTTCAAGAGACGAGAATCCTTATTGGTGAGTGTAATCGACAAAGATCGTTAAATTGGGATACCCGATATCCGTGTATATACTTACGAACCCGATGGTTATTTAGTAATAGGGTACCCAACGAAACAAGACCAGACACGAGACATGATAATATAATCGGATCTAAGACTGTGATCACCAATAAACATCTTATAACCGTCTCATTATGATTTCTAGTTAAACAAGATCAAGAACGATGTAACCAAAGATCTATCCTTAACTCCGATTATATTTAGAATGTTCCACGTAATATTCTTAAGAGGTGCATGGGATAACATTTGAAAATTACATTTTGTATTTTAAAAATAACGTTTCAAACAAGAACATCTCAACGTGCTTTTTTGGAAATTGTGTTTTTCATCGTAAAACATTTTGTATTTTGAAATTATTTGTAATCACATAATGTTCGTAAAGTCAATGTCCAAACTCCAAATACTTCCTTAGAATCAAAGTGATGCTAAATGTTTATATTACAAACTTTACTAAAATGTATTTAAATTTACCTTAATTCCTATTATATTTATTATATTTTAAAAAGTGTTATTGTATATACTCAATTTTTAAATATTTCTGCCGTGTACCTTAAACGTGATAGATGCTAACATAGATTATGGTTTTTTTTCTTATGTGGATTTAACTTTTAAAATTTAATTATAATTTTTATTGAAGGAAAAAGAAAAATTATTGTTTCATATGATGTCGAATATCACATATGGATTTTAGATAGATCCCATCAAACCCCTATCAATCTCAATTCTTTGTCTGATTTTTATATGGATGTGAAGATGATGAAGATCGCAGATGGATCTCATTCAAACCTCCATTCATCTTGACTTCTTGTTTTATTTTTAAGGGATTTGAAGATGTAGATTGGAGTTGAATCCCCTTCAAACCCCATTCATCTTGATTTCAAGCTAAATTGTTTATCGGTCTAATTAAAGATGACGAAGATCGCAAATGGATCCTGTAACACCCTGAATTCCAGTTCGGATTTAAACTTTTCAAAACACATTTTTTTAAAAACATGATTTATATAAAAGGCTTTAATAAAAGCGGAAACATCATAATTTATTTACAATGTCTTTACAAAGTTTAAACATAATTTAATAATCAATTATCATATACGATCTAAAATCTTTTGGTGTTACTATAGTCAATCCCAACACCATTAATTAAGCAAATAGAAATCCAAGATTACCATAAAGCTGAAGCAAGCCCAAAGCTTCTATCCACCTCACTTAGGCCACAATTCTACCCGTGGCTACAAAAAAATTTAACACACCATGTTAGCTATAAACATAGCTAGTGAGCACAATTAAAAATATTTTATCTTTTAAAACCAAGTCATCATTGTTCAAAACACGAGTTTGGCAATAAATACAATATGCAAAAGCACACAAATAAGCACATAAGGATATGTGTCATCCGTTAAGCAAGCATCTCCACGTGGTAGCTAGCCACGATCAATACATGCCCACATGGGGAAAACCACATCTCCCGTCAAGGTGGGAGAGCACAAAGCATCCACCATACAACGGTTGTCATGTATGCTTTGGTTCGGTTCGCTAGTCAGCCTCTTGAACCACACGGTCATAATGGCTACTTGTCATTCAAATAATGGCTACTTATCATTTCACTCCACTTTTTGAACCAATTTCTCCACCATCCGTGTAACTATGGTTCCCAATTACCGAAGCCACATGAACCTTACAGGTCACCCAATGGTGAGGAATAATCCAAAGTGCAAAGCACAAAATCACAGGTACAGATCTGACCATAAAACACAAGCAAGTTAAACAAATACAACTATTAACTTGCATGAATCATCTTAATGAATGCAAAACTGTTTAATGTGTATAACTATCACATTATCTTTAGCATAAGATCTCAAATCACACAATGTGTGTAAAATACAATTCATTATCTCATGATCAGTTTCAGTTATCACAATAAGCATAAGCTAAGCTACTCTTACATGCAGTATCTCGTAACATAAACATAAACCAGCAAGGCGAAGCATCCTTGCTCAATAAACAATACTCATAATTGGCATCTCAATGTGCCCATATCACATAATGTACATAACCCTTTCATTACGATGTGTATTAAACATCATATTGCATGAATACCAAATTATAACCATCTCGTAAGGATAAACGACTCCTACATAGTCTTTCGTCCCACAATGCTTAAAGTAAACAAAAATATCACAGTATACACAAGCCTCTCCGATATGGAGCTTTGGCTACAGTTGATATCCATAATCAAAGCATTTGACATCATTATAATCTCATAACATCCCACACCCCTTTAATTCCATATTTCAAATTTCCAAACATAAACAAACATAATCATGATGACTTGCAGTCTTTTATGAAAACTAAGTATCCGCAGAGTGTACTCACCTGAGCGTGCGATGAGGATCACTACCCAATCAAATTCGTAATTACTCACTTGATGGTCAACCCTATAATTAAGAGTACATAAGACCATCTTAGATAACTTAACCAAATCATCAACACAGTAAAATCACCAAAGTAGCTTCTGCCAGTCGGTCAACCCTTTAATTAACAACTTAAATCATCAAAAATCCTCATTTTAGCTTGAATTATCATCATGCAAATGTTACACTATGTTCTACTAGTATTAGAATCACCAAGTCATCCATAAAATGCTTCATGCAATTTAAATCTAAGCTTTAATCAAAAGATTTCTCTCTCTAGAAATGTACATATGAACAAAAATGAGATTCTTACCTTAAATCCAGATGATAATCACTTGTTTTCTTGCTAATTGAAGCTGGAAATCTTGTAAGTAGTTGGTAATCTTCACATGCAAGTCCAAAATCCTTGATTAATCCTTTAAATTGCACTTTTTGTCTCTAGAATCTCTCACACCAAGAACATACACTTAGTGTGTGAATTTTCAGATCTGTAGATGGTGCTAAATAGCCTCCAAATCTTGATTTTGATCTTAAATATGAGCTTAATATTGTGTTAATCTCCCCTTTCTCTCTCTAGATTAGTGTTTCTCTTTCTACTCTCTCTAACCTTCACACACACACACACAACTCTAACACACATTAGTGTGTGTTTTGGGTGTAGAATGAGTCTTATAAAGAAAACCTAGATGTGTGGGTACCAATACTCTTTATCCATTAACGTACTTGTTATATTTTAGTAACTTTTGGATTTGTCCCCGTTTTCTTATATCATCACTAGTTGACTTAAATGGTCAACCCTTAACACTTTATGTCTTAATATTCAATTTCTTTTATGTCTAAAATATTCTTTGTGATGATAAAAAATACTTTATTTTTTCAAATAAATGATAATTCAAAATATAGGATATTACAGATCCCATTCAAACCCTCATTTATCTCGACATCTTGTTCGGTTGTATGTGAAATTTGTTCATGAAGTTTTTTGGAACCCCTAAATCTTGAACAAGCCCTACATTTTGATTCATCTTGACACTTTGTTTAATTTATGTGGTTAGGGTTAATTTCGATTCTGATTAGAGTTTTGTTGACCAATCTTCATCTTCTTCATAACAAAGTTTTCTTTAATCAATTTGGGTTTTCTTGGTTCATGTTCATCTTGTGTGATTTAATTTCAGTTTTTAGGTCATCTTCATCCTTTGTTCATCGATTGACAGATCTAGGTTTTGGTTGACAAATAATAAAACCCTGTTGTGATTTCTATCCAAACACCTAAGAGATTTTCATTCTTGACTTGCACTAACAAATCAATTTCGACTATGCTTCTACTACATCTTGAATGGATTTGCGACATGGGTTTTACTTCATCTTGAATGGATTCCGATTAAAGGTCTCAATTTATGACATCGATAATGATCATGGGTTTCGGCGTTCTTGGTTCCAGATTTTTCTGTTTCTTGAATGTGTTTATGATTTATTTTATGAAGATGAATCTTCTTGGATGCACATGAAGCTTCTACTTGATGAACAATATTTATATTTTAAAATAATAATAATAATTTTAATGCTTATATTTTAAAAATAAAACTTAAAATACTAATATGGCACCTTACTTATGACATGGATCTGATGTGGAGTCTTGTGTGGAATTAAAACAAAAATATAAAAACACATAAACATCGGTTACATGCATACGTAATTAGATATATGACATCGATAAAGGTCATGGGTTACATCGATAAAGATCTTAAGATCATAGGTTTTTGTGTTCTTGCTTCCAAATATTTCTGTTTCCTGAATGGGACAAAGAAATAGTAGCCTTTGACACATATGATCTGAAATAAACATGCCCATTAAGATCAATAGATTAGTGTTATATGTTACAACCTATTGTACCAAAATTACACTTCAAAGTAAACAAAATAGATGCACAAAAACATAGGCAACTTCTTTCAAGGTTTGTCTTATCTATTTATCAATGCCAAAAGCATTGTCTTTAGAACTTCCTTTTCCACCAATTTTCTTACTCGACTTTTTCTTTGTAATCCTTTCACTTGGGTAACATTTTTTTGTTGAACACAAGAGCTTGAACCGCTGGAACCAATTAAACAATAGGTACATTCACAATAGGTTCATTCACTAGAGGTTCAACCACAACAAGTTCATTGACCAGAGGCTCAACCACAACAGGTTCATTCATAGCAGGTCAATTGACCACATTAGATGCACTTTCATTCATAGCTTCACTTGTTGAACCAACATCCAACTTTCTCCTTGATCCTTTTGACTTCTGTGTCAACAATGTCTTCCTTCTTTGACGCACTATTAACAAATTGGAATGGTTAAGTTATTAAGTTAGTCAAAACATTATTAAGACCATTTGTATGAAGGGTTACCTATAATACCCGAAATTTTGTAAAATTATAAAATATATATAAAAATGCAAGTTAAGTAAGAATTAGTAAAATTATGTGTTTATGATGCTATTTATATGTTATATGTTGTGTATGTAGATGTTATATATTAAAAGTGGTAATAAAATGAAAAAAGGAATGAAAGTATGAGGGCTAATTGTGTAAATATGTATGTATATGTGTATAACTCCAATTATTGGAGTCAAATAGAAGTCCCAATTGCTGGCCAAAATCGTGGGTTAGAGAGAGAGATAGTTCTAGAGTGATCTCAAGGGAAAGAAGGGAAATCAAGGGAAAGCTTGGTGGATTTTGGTTTCCTAGTGCATATTTGGTGTTTGGATTCCATTCTCTTCATCATTTGAAGCTTAGCTTGAGCAAGGAAGTAGTAACCAAGTGGGTTTTGAAGCAAGTAAGTTATAAACTTAAACTTGTGTTTGATTTAAAGTTATGGTAGTTGTTTATGGAGAATTATGGTTGAAATTGTGTTTATTTGTTAAAAATGGGTCAAAAACTTGAAGTTATGGTGAAGTTAGGTTTTGGTGATCAAAGGTAGGAAAAATGTGTTTTTAAGTAATGATATTTGGGTTATGATGTGTTGTTGGACGAACTATAGATCTTTGGTTTGATATTAAAGAGTTTTGGGTTGAGAAATTGAGAGAATTTGGGACTTGCTGCAAGAAAAGAAGGAAACTGGTCTGTGCAGACCCGTCACGTGCAGCTTAGTGTCATTTTTTCCAGAGATTTTCTCGCGGCGCGAGCTCCATGCTCCGCGGCGTGAGACACCCTGAACCACCCAAAACTCATGATTTTGACCCCAATTGACTATGTACTTGTTTGGGGATTGATTTTAAGGTTTTATAAGGGTTGTATGAAGTCTTTTAGACCCGAAAAA
>JAUEJL010118927.1:0-11990 GCA_032274825.1 Drosophyllum lusitanicum | reverse complement strand
GGCAGGGTGCATGTAAGGAATTCATGGGTGGACAATCTAATTGAAGGAGGGGGAATTGGACGGCTAAGATTGATTCTAGCGGTTCTCGCAATAAAAACGGTTCTTAAATAAACTTTTTACTATATATATATTACAGTTTTCAACGGCCAAAAAGAAAAAAAAACAAAACAACCCGCAACGGGTTCGAGAGCTAGCCGGATCACAAGCCAGCCCCAACCCAAGGGGCGACAATGGTTGGGTTCCACCCCAACCCGTGTCGGGTTCTAGGGCCGATGCGGGTGGTCTAAGACACAAGTCAAGTAGTCAAACTAAATATAATAAACATTTAAATACTTATATCTCCGATCCTCTTCAGTTAACGAAAATCCATAGCCTCGCTGCATCGCCGGAGTCGGAGAAGGATTTAAGAGAGAGAAAATATAGGTGTTATTGGATTTTAGAGAGAGAAACCGACAGAAGTAGCAGCAGAAGAAAGTCAATGGAGGAAGAGCAGAAGAATCAAAACAACACGAATCTTGAAACTGCAAGAGCAGATCGATCGGTGTGGCTCATGAAGTGCCCGGTGGTGGTAGCCAAGTCATGGCACTCTCTCCCCCCCGATTCTCAACAAAACCTCGCTAAAGTCGTTGTTTCCCTCGATCCTCTCCGCCCCGAAGATCCCTCTTCCCTTCAGGTTAATTCACACTTCGCTTATATAGTTGCTGTTTTAGTTTGGTGTGTTCTTGATGATGGTAACTGCTTTGCATTTGTCTAACCAATTTGTAATCAGACGGTAAATTGATCAATTTTGGGGATTTCGGGTTCTGGTTGTTATGCCTTGTGCTAGTATTGAACTAGTATATGCATTCGCACTCGTGAAACCCTAGTTTTTTGTATGCTACAGTTGATCAATATTTTGCTTGTTTACCTTGTGTATGCATCATTTGATCTGTTGGTTTTTTGTTTATGAATGAGCTGGGTAAGCTTTTTGATCTTATGACATCCTCTGTTAGTTAGGGGATAAATTGTGATATTTATTTTATTGATTCAGGTTTTCTGATGCTTGTGTGGCTTGAGAAAAGTGTAGTGTAGATACCTAACTTTGGTTGCTAAAACTTGCTTGACAGGGGTGAAGGGTGCTAACTGTTTCCAACGGTCCTGAGAATTCAGAATATTCCATCCCTTGTTTGTAGAGTTGCATGCTAAAAAAATTTTATTTGTTTTTTCATATATTGGTTTCTCACACAATGAAATAGACGCGTAATTTATATGGTCATGCTAGACTAGAGTGGTTGGGGGAGGTTTAAAAAGATCGGTGGTCTCTACTGTAGAACCGGACTGTACTTCTTTTACAAATCTAAATCACATTTACAAGTATATTCTCCTCTGTGGATTTGGGGAATTGTTTCTTACTGTTTCGCGTTGTTTTGATAATCAGTTCTCAATGGAGATGGCTAGCAGTGAGACGGTTAATGTGCCAAAAAGTTACGCCCTCAATATGTTCAAAGATTTTGTACCTATGTGTGTTTTTTCCGAAGCTAACCAAGGTGAGCGCCTTACTATATCTCTTTCAGCTCTAAGTTCTTTGTTCTTTTGGGAATTTGTTTTTTCTTTTGATAACATTGACATTGTTATTAAGCTTGTGTCTTTTCTACACATGATGCCTTTAGGCTGACATTTGGGTTGGTAAGTGAACAAACTAATTAAAGGGTCCTGTTTGAACAATTGGTAACCTGTATATCAAGTTAAATGCTTTAGATTTTAGCAATTCACTAGCTCACAAATCATAGCTAGTAACTGAAAAAGGTGTTTGATCTTTCTTTAGCTTTAAAAAACTGCAAGGGGCATTTTGTGATTAAGTACTCTAAACTTTTGTTGTAATTACATGTGTTTATCTTTTTATGCTTTGATTTGTGATGGAGCCATTTATATCTTTGTGTCTTAGGAAGGGTTTCTTCGGAAGGGAAAGTTGAACACAAATTCGATATGCAACCTAATAATAAGAACATGGAGGAGTATAGTAGAATGTGTCGTGAAAGAACAAATAAGTCAATGATCAAGAATAGGCAAATACAGGTTAGATCAATTTTCTTTTATTATGTTGGCATTGCTTGATAATTTTACGGTACATATTTTCTCCCATGTTTGGCTTTATAGGTTATTGATAATGACCGAGGACTACATATGAGGCCTATGCCTGGAATGGTTGGTTTAATTGCTTCCAATTCTAAGGTATGTGCATCCTCAAGACTCAATGCTTGTAAACTCTAAGAACTACTTTTTTTTTTCATTGATATAATCATTCTCTAAAGGTATTTTGTTTTTTTATTGTGTTTCCAAATTCAGGAAAAGAAAAAAGCTGCTCCAGTTAAGGGACCGGAGGTCAAAAGAACTAGAAGGGATCGTGGAGAATTGGAGGATATCATGTTCAAGCTTTTTGAGAGACAACCTAATTGGGCTTTAAAGCAGTTGGTCATAGAAACTGATCAACCAGCGGTGGGTGTTCTCCGAATGTTCGGTTTTCTTTATTTTTGCAATTATTTTTAATATACTTAACAGGTTTTTTCTCAATGTCCTTTGCAGCAATTCTTGAAAGAGATTTTGAACGAGCTTTGTGTATACAATAAACGGGGAACCAATCAAGGAACATATGAGCTCAAGCCAGAGTATAAGAAGTCTGTGGAGGAGACAGGTGCTGAATAAGTGATCTATTGTTCTGTTTGTGCAAGTAAGGATAGAGCGCGCTGATAAAAAGAATGAGTGGTGTCAGTTATTACTTGTTAGACATATATTTACCATTGTAAAATGATAACAATCCTTTATAATCACTTGAAATAAAAAAACCCATATACTGCTAATCATTACAAAGATTGTTTTTTTATTTGTTTGTTTTATTCTAATTTGGTAATTTTTATTTTATTAATGTTGCTAATTTCAGCCACTACACATCATGGTGATGGACTGCTACCTCTAGTCCATGTTAGCTGTTGGTTTTTTGTTAGTTTTACAATCTTGCAAATGTCACTATGATTTATTTTTGAGCTTTGCTTGGAACCTCTCTGCTTATGTTATGCAACATACCATGTGCTACAATATTTATTACTTATCCAATTCCGTTTCTTACATGTAGCTTCACTGCACCCAGCAATTCTGTCTTGATCTTGCATTTGAGGGTGAGATCAAGTGCAGTGATGCTTTGTATTTCTCTTATTGTCTCGAGGTCCTAAAACTTTTAGCTATTTATTGTATAGATTTGACTTTGTAGATGCATGTGATTATAGATATGGGATAGTTTGATGTTTACCAATTATGCATAACATCTGTCTCGATTATGAACTCTGGTGCTTACAAACTACATCCGTGGTATTAGTGCTTTACATGTTCGGTTTTCACATCAATTGCTTTGAAACAACTGGTTTGTCCTCTATGATCTCCTGGGAATTATTATGATTAGAGGTGGCAGAATTCACAGGTCAGCTCGGTTAGTTGTTCTTAAAGGGCGGCTTGGGCTGACCCGAACAATTTTTTCCGGAAGCTTTAAATGTTATATAAATAGTTAATATGTCAAATATGATTATAAAAAATATTAGTTGAATAATAATTTAATTTTGTAATAAAATGATTAGGTTTTATGTATTAAAAAATAAATGTATACTTTTGACCCGTTTATTTTAAAGCAACGATTTTTTATCTGCTGGCTTGTTACTTGTTAAAACATATTCTGAATTGACTCGTTTATAAGTAGATGTGTGATATCTAATTACGAATCAGTTGTCAGTTTGTCACGTATGGGCAAATCCTTAATCCGTCTGCATCCCGTCTTCATTTTTACTGTCTTGGAAGCTCTTGTATCTTTCTTGCTCCATAAATATGCTTCCTTGATCATTCTTTATCCCAAATATATGGACAAACTGTGGGAAGTTGAAGGTTTTTTTTAGTTTTTTCCTGTGATGCATTTTTTTTCTTTTTGATAAATTAATTAAAGCATTTGTTTCTGTTAATCTGCAAAATTATCAATAAGAAAGTCGAAGGTGGAATTAGAATTTGAGGTTCTACTATCACATATATCTTAAATTAGACTAAAAGAAGAAAGATCATGTGAGCTTATATGATCTAACTACTTGGGTTACTATGATCAATGCAGGTGTTTGTGTTCCTCTCTTCTTGGCTCCTCGTATGATCTCTTTCAAGGAATTATTAGGTAGCTTTGCCTTTTTGTTGTCTGAAATTCTATTTAACCACATATCTATGGCCTTTACTATCGTTTTTTAGTCCGTTTTTCCTCTTAGCATGATTCATGCATACAGTTACACATAAAAACATACACAACTCATACGCCTAAAGTACCTCAACCTTGTCCCTTTTCTGCCCTCGCTTTAAAAACATAAATTAAAAACGAAACATTTTAGTCAATGCTCTCATACTAGTATCGTGTTGATTTAATTAAGAATGTGTCCTTGTTTAGTGGAAGTCAAATGAAACATCAGTTGGTGGGCTCTTCCCGAGCATGAGGGGCTACAAGCTTGTTGTCCACTAACTTAGCTTGTCCGAGCGCGTGCGAATAACTATGTGGATCTTGAAAGTGACCAACAATGAATCTCCATAAACTTCTTTGGAAGATTTTTAGAGCATATGTGGGTCCCAAATTGTTCTATCACCTTCTGTCTTGGACAGGTTGGTTCTAGGGGAAAACTTGACTGAGGTGCCCCATGGTTTAGGGACCCTTGAGCCAGATGATGAAGTTTTTGAAATATGTGGTAGTGGAGGCTTTTTCACTTCCATAAACCTGGTTTCCAAATAAATCTTATTTTTTATTATTATTCAACTCTTTATGACCACTTACTACAGTCCGAATACGGAATTGTAGAGGGCGTGATTTACCCGATTCACGTGTCGTGTCGTCTTTTCTGTGAGTCCGAGTTTACATACCATGTTACTACTTTGGCCTGTGTGGGGTTTCAAAAGAAAAGAGAATATACTGTTGCTTTGTTTTTGCAGGGTATCCAAGATCCATGATGGTGTGTACCTCTTTAAGAATGATGGTGACAAGGTTCTTGTAGACGCATGCCTAATAAAGCTGTGATAATGGCTTATTTTTTTCCAATGATTCTTTCATTCTTTTATGTTTAAAGGTCAAAAAGCAATGGGATTTTGGGGGTGAAGGAAAGTATGTACGCACCAAGTGATTCTCGTGTAAGTTTAAGATATTTTTTTAAATGATTGTTGGTGTGTGTGTGTGTGTTTTTTTTAAATTGCTGACTTCTTTTGTGTGAAGTAGGTTATGTTTTAGTGAAATTTAGTGTTTTCCAAACTTGAGGGATCTAAAAGAAATTGACCACTTAGCAAAAAATGAATTTGGGCGAGTATGGAAAAGTTATTTGCGTGTCGGACTTTCGAATGTGTTTTTTGGTCGAAGGATTCTCTGGCTCAATAATGAACGGTGGATTCTATTATTATCTTACCTAAGCGGTTTATTTTTTTTATATTACTTTTATTGGAATAGAATTTCCGTTATTGATGGTTCTCCAACATCACAAGAGACCAGTAGTCGGCAAATAAGAATTTTTGGTATAATCGTGTGGTGTGGGGGACGAGGAAGTGAGGAGGCATAAAAGTGCATCAGGAGAGGGGAGTCACCCCTCTAGTCTCACACTCAGAGAAGGGCGGTAAGGAGGAGGGGGGTCATGATAGTAGAGGAGTGTGATAGTGAGCGTGCTCTTAATTAATTTTGATTTTTCCCTTTAACGACATATTTTATTATGTTCTGTTTTTATTTTTCAAAAACACTACTCCAATAAATACAGTTATAACATATCTCAAATTATTCACATAATTCTTTGTTTCTCTCGTATATAATTTCATTTTATTATACATTATTCATTTCATGTCGTATTTTTCTTACATTTGGTTTGAGTTCTTTCAACTTTAGCATAACGTGATGAATGTTATATATGGAGTTGGCGAGGGCGGAAGAAGAAACGGAAGGTTCGAGGTGTATTAAACGTAATTGGAGCCGTACGTATAATTAAAGAGAGATTGTGAAACTACTACAAATGAATGTCTTGATATAACTATTCAAATTGTTAAAAAAGAAAAATCATATTATCTAGAGGAGACTGATCGAGCACTCTAAATTTTTAAACAAAGGCATACACACAAGACGTAAATTTTCAACTACATGATTTTTGATTGGTGTTATTTTAATTGAAACATGATGTATTTTACTTTAGTTAATGTATTTTTTTAAATAAAATGTAATGTTTTTAGATTATATTTTTTAAGATATTTGAGGAGAGAGTTGTGATGCTTATAAGACGTCCTAACTTATAGATGTCGGTCATCACCAAGCGTCCCATCTTTAGATGTGAAAAAACCATAGTAGAGACAACAGGGAAAAACATAGAGAAAATGAGAAAGGGGGAGACTCGTGGTGGTATTACACTCTTCATGTTTATATCATTCATCTTAATTTATCTTAGTTTTTTTTATTAGAATTAGGAGAAAGGATGTATGTTGGTGCAACACCTAAGTTAGACGTTGACACACTCACTGGATCGAGAAAGATATATTTCTTCATTGGATCTATGTCATCTTTGCTTATTATTTTGAGTTGTTGATATGTCGTTAGCTTTTCGATCTCATAATCGATATTCAACCTAAGGAAGGATAAAATAGTCATATTTAGGTAAAAAAAATATTTTAAAATTAAAAAAATATGTATAAAAATATAAATTTATAATAAAACAAGTTAGTATAATTAATGAAGACAAATTAAGAACAAGGATGATAGGAAGACATAAATGTGTAGGGCTGGAGTGGTAAAGATTTATTTAATGGGTGTTGAGTGGGAGGGAGACCAAGGAGTGAATAAGGATCCCTCGTGCAAAACCAAACCCTTTGTCCCCCCGCCCTTGCCTATTACGATTTTATTCCTACGCGATTTCAAGAAATTTTATTCTATCTTTTAATAATAAAAAAACGTTATTTCTTTTATTTATTTATTTTGGTATATGAGCTGAAATGTTTCACCGGCAATATATTGTATACCCTCCTACAATAAATTCTTATTTATCTTATTCATTTGATCAAAACAGGTGTCAAAAAATAAAAATGAGATCAAAAGAGAGAATTAGTGTATTACATGACTTGTCAATTATTGAATAGGTAGAAGGATGGAGTAAAAAAAATAAATAGGAGCAAATAGAATTTTTCTTCGCCGGCAATAAGGCAAATAGATTTTAATGGCCATGCACGAGAATCACAAAAGAGGCCACTTGAACCGGAAAAAAGGAATGATGAAAATTATTATATATGGGTCTAACTGATAGATTTGAAGTCTCCTTGAAAATGATTTTAAGTAAAATAGTTTTACTAGATTTGTAAGTTCATGATAAATTGTGTTGGTGTTATAGTTAAGAAAGATATATTAATGATTGGACTTATAGACCTTGTAATTAATTAAGCACTATAAATATAATATCATGCATTTTCTCTCGAGTTCCTGCTGAATGTTTTGAGTTTTAGGCCACTCAATCTAATGACTCGAGTCCAATCGATGCTCTTCGGTTACCACTAATATTGGAATCACTTAGCTAATAACATTGTTGATGAAGCATGAACCTAACGGGTCACACACAATCGGAATCACATCAGTAAACCGGATTAGATAATTCGTGAAATAGCCAATTCTTAGAGTTACTATCTGATGCTTAAATCGTAACTAGTTATGGTTGCAAAAGCATCGTCTCACCTGCATACACGAAAATCCTTGAATGTTTTTTGTTTTATATTTATATATTGATACTTGTCATGATCTAGTGTGTATGGGGATAAGTAGAAAGATTTTATAGCAATATATGGAAGCTCTCTTACATAATTTATATTTACATGTTTGTTTTATCTTCAGTTTATATAAATCATTGTAAGTTTGGTGTTAATACTTTCAGTCTCAACATGCACTAACATAGGTTGCCTAAAACTACTATCTCTATATATATATAATCATAGCAAGAAGGTTGATTGTATCTACTATATATAAGACCAAAGTCTACATGCATGATCAAGTTCATGTGATAAAAGGGACAAAAAATTGAAAAGACAAGCAAAGCAAAGCAAATATATATGTTAGCATCAAAGACAATCAATTATCAAGGGATGAAGGTGATATATAATAATGGGGTGATTCTATTTGGACCTTTTTAATGATCTAAATTGACCCTTATGATGTAACATATGCATGTGAGTGTATGACCTATATTGAAAACTGTAATTGATTGATGTGACATGTCTAGTAAGTAAGAGGGTGGTCCAAATAGTAGCACACATAATAAAGTTGTATATTGTGTTTCTTGCTTATTAAAAAACGACTATATATATCTACTCTTTGTCGTTTAGATAAGGTGTCGATTTTTTTAAAAGGAATGCGATTTAATTTTGTTAAAACAAATTAAAAATATATGCTTAGAAAGAATATAACATAATATATAACTACTATACAATTATATATACATGATATCTTAGAACTGTATTAATGTTGATGTTAGTTTATACTTAATTGATACTTTTAGGACATGTTACGAAACAACATTAATCTTATAATTTATGTAAATGTTAATATATATGCTTTGGAAAATAGACTTAATTTGATCAAATAATAAAAACTAAAAATCTCAAACTATCGCTTATACAATTTGTTGATTAAATAGAAAAAAAAAACAAAACTTAAAATAGTTACGTGACTGCTCATAATTTCACACTTGTCTTTTTTAAAGCTTTTAATTTATTAAATCATCCCAACAAAAAAGAGTTGTCAGAATTTGAAAAGGAAACACCTTTTGAAAATGAAATAAAATAGGCGGTCTTTTAGATTTTGGATAAATAATTAATTATTTTAGAGGTGTTTGTATTAGTTTATTTTATAGGTTTTTTAGATTATTAGTTTGTTTTTTAAACGTATGAAAAAGATAATGTTCAGTTAAGTTTATTAACTTAAGCGTATAAGTTTTTTTTTTTTTTTTTTTTTTTGGGTAAAATAAGCATATTTTTCTAAGCCATTAATTGATAACTTTTTTCTATTATATGACCTTATTTTTATAAGCCTATTGACAACTTTTTTCTATTATATGACAACTTTTTTCTATTATATGACCTTATTTTTATAAAAGAGCTTATTAGATTTTAAGTCATAAGTTAATCAAAATATTTTTTTGAATTAATAACCTCATAAGCTATAAGCTCACAAATATGCTTACCCAAACACCCCCTAAATTAACTGATAATACAAATTAAAGTAAGAAGATTAAGAAACTTTTGTTTTGGAGAATCCAGGTACGAAATTAATTTGTAATCATGCCGTCTTATGATACGTACGTGATAAATGGATAATTGAATTGTTGAGGGTTTATAGCTAGCAGGAGATCAATTGTTTTTAGATTTCAATCACGCTATCTTATTAAATGTTTAGATTTTAATTCCTTGTACTTTTTGTCTAATTTGTATTGATTAATTGCTAACTAGTTGGTATTTGCATATTAATTTGTTTACTTGTTCAGTAGTTTACCAAATACAATAGATTAACCGATATTTACGAATACTAATTGCTTGGTTTGTTACCGGGCGTTCATATATGTTTGAACTTACTTTTTATATATTTTAGTATATTTAGTGGTCTCTTTTTTAGTTTTGTCTAAAGTCAAGAAAATATTTGAAACGCTGAATATATCATGTTATAGGAGATATATATAAGTCTTGTGATCGAATTATATATATGTGTGTGGGTGTGATGTAATTAAGGTTGCATCAATTAATTAATTAATTAATACGAACGAACGTAGTGTAAATTAAAGAGAATATTAATTACGAGTGAGTGAGTGAGTAGTACGTATTAGCTAGTGAGGTGTTGAGGGGGAGTGATCAGAAATGATGGCTGGTGGTGTGAATGGCAGCGGGACAACATGTCTGTTAAAGCAAAAGTGCGATAAGTAAATTAACAAAACTTGGTTTGGGGTGTGCTGTGACCGGGCCTCACGCCATATTATTCAAAAAGCTATTAGTGGAGAACACCCTCATTTGGTTCCTTAATTAGTACATGGATTAAATCATAATTAACTTCAGATTTAGTATTTATTCTTAATTTATTTATTTACAGACCGACTTCATTTTTAAAAATCTAGCTACCTAATTAATGCCGGTTTAATTATAACAAGTCCTCCTTAATTAATTAATTAATTAGTGTTTTATATATAGGGACGTCATGTGTGATTTATGATTAGCTAGCTAGCTATTTGTAAGAGTAATTAATTTTTGTAACCTTAATTTAGAAGATTAGTCGAGGCAATTGACAAAGTTGTCAGTACGTATCTTATAAATTAATTAAGATTACGTAATATATAGACAAATTTGTTTTATAGATCGAGGAAGGAAAATTATTTAAGTAGCTAGTATTAATTTTTTGGAAAACTATGTTAGTAAAGGACTAAAGATAGGTTAATGTTTCTCAAGGCCTTTGGAAGAAAATATGTTTTGTCGCAACTCTCAAGCCCACATTTTGACTCCATTGACGCATTCAAAAATAACTGTGTGTTCTCAGACGGTTTAAAATGTTAAAGGATAGTATTCCAATTCGTTATGTTTAGGATATTTTGTGTAAATACCGTATAAATATAAATACTAGATTGTAAGTCCTAAATCGTGCATTAAGCATTTCAATACACCAAAATACTGTGTGTATTTTTTATATTCTCTCATACTTACATACTAAGATCGTATATAATTATTGTGGAGTTGCTTTATATACATTTATATTTGATACTGTTTGGATCATATCAAGTAGGAATTGAACTATTCTTTGAAAATAGATTGGAATAAATGGTGTAATACTCCTTTTTACGTTCATTAATAATTTCTGGGGCAGTAGCAGCAGCCTCTGTCTCAAGCTTAGAGACATTTGCATTGTTTTGTTATCAATGTGAAGAATAATAAAACCTTGTGGATATTTTGTATTATATTGACAATTATTTATATATTACAAAAGAAGATAAATCCTAATGTAAAACCCTAGCCCATCTATACAATTAGGCTGAGTCATCTTATACTAAACCTTAATCTACATTATCTCTAATACAATGAAATCCTTCTTGCTTTAAAAAATTATTTTAGAAAAACTATATAATAAATTAATATCTATAGAAAAACTTTTCACCTCCCTAGCACTTAATTCAGAAATCTGAACACGCTATTAAGCAGAATAAAAATTGAATACAAAGAGATGTGCAATCAAATTGTCGAAAACATAGATTTGGAAACACTTAAATCAACCCCGGACATCGGTGGAGGACTGGAGGAATGGCTATGTGGGGCAATGGTTGTGCGTGAAAGGAGAGGTGGTCACGTGTTTAGATAGAGGGATGATAGTGGTGGTGTGGTTCTCTGATAGTTGCCCATAGAGGGTAACTAGATTAGAAAAAAATGTGAGGTTTGTCCGTATGTGTGACTTGAAAATGCTTTTTATACTAGTGAGAAAATCGAATTTCCCTATTGAACTCCTATTTTTGTTCAAATTAATAAAATGTTTTGATGTGTGTAAACTTATAGTTGTGTGTTTGTTGCTATAATAAGTTTGGCAATTTCTGAGACGGAAGGGAGTAGTATGGATAAGGAGCATCATCCCCCATGACGAGCTTGTCATGCTATTTGCGGGGTTTTTGTAAAGCACTCATCAAATGGGAGTGATGTGAACATAAAAATTATGAAGTTTAACGGAATATACAACTTGAGACCCTAAAAAACAAAGCAAGACTATACCGGAGTCGAACGTACACACGAAGTCTTCCAATGCACATTGTCGGTTTGACTACTGTAACACCGGCTTCGCAAAACGACAAAAGATGCAAAAATTTGCGTTTTTCATAAACGTGAACTTAATCACGATTAGTTATCATTAAGATACGCAGCGGAAACTTTAAACCAAAAGGTTTACATCAGTTATATACATTCAAAATACTGTCTGGTGT
>JAUEJL010118916.1:0-11991 GCA_032274825.1 Drosophyllum lusitanicum | reverse complement strand
AAATGAACATTACCTTTATTGACAAATTTTGATATTTATGTTACCTTTTTTGTCAATTTGCGTAATATAAAAATTAGTCACGTCATCGGTTTAACCTGTTACCTGCTACGACGGTAACCAGTTACCTTTAGTGTTAGAAATTGAAATTTAGAATTCTTTCTTGGGCTAAGAAATTGGACATTACCTTTATTGGCAAATATCGATATTTATATTACCTTTCTGGAAAATATACCCTTTTAAGTAATACATTTTTTTTGTTTCAAGTTGTACTGACGTGACATTTTCTATAAGAAAAGTGATTTATGCACCATCAAAATTGTTTTGTACACCACTATATGTGTTGGTCCGTTGGTGGTGTTGTATAGACTTGAAACTACACCATGGTGATTGTATGTTCGCATTAATCGAGAGACACTGAGACCCTCGTGAAGACCTTGATCTAGGGTGGGTTACCCTTTTAAACTCGGATCATGTATATAAAACATTTAGTTAAATATTCTTAAAATAATTGCATACTATAAATCAATTTTTATAAATACTAAAAATTAATACATACACTTCCTTATTCAAAGATGAGAGGTGGATTTTTTCACTTATAAAATATATTGATTTATTCACGAAAGATACAACACACTTAAAGCTATATTACAAGTTGGTGAAGCATACATTTTTCTTGGATGAATCAATTTCATAAGTGGAACAATCGTCTCCCTTCAGTAATAGCTACCACAACTTTCTTGAACAACATTGTGAGTTGACAATTTTAATCCAGTGGTTGAACATCTTATTCGTTCATAATATTTAATCGGTCATGACTACGATGCTTCATTTACTATTTAAGACAATGTAAATTGTTTTCTATAGTTTATTATTACTTTGTTTCTTGTTTTAGAAAACAAAGATTATTTACCTCTCATATGTTAATCCGTCTGGTTTTTTATAAACAAATCTTTTATTTTTTATATTTGTATCCAGGACTAAAAGAACACTCACCGTACCAAGCTAAAAGAAAGGTAATTCACTCTTTAGGAGACTTTACAGACCAATCTCACGACTAAATATAAAAAGTAAACCATGTAACTTAGGGCTAAAAAAAGATTTATACCAGAGTTTGATCTATATACTTCCATTATAAATTCTATTTTCCTAACTACTAGACTACCATCGAGGAAACCTCTCCATATCAAACTATATATATTTATATATATATATAAAATGTTTTAGTGTTATTATAATAATGATGGTTAGCATGTAGCAAGTTATTTCTCAACTTGTTAGCAACTAGCAAGCCAAATATTTAGGTTGATTTTGTAGCATTAGTTATAAAATGAACATAAGTTGAATGAATATTCCAAACCCTACACCATTGACTTGGCCACATTAAAACAAAAAACGAAGAAAAAAGATGGTTTCACTGGCATCCACACAAATCTTGTTCACGAAACATGTACATGTGCAAGAAAAATGACACATTTTTGGTGGGTTTTTTACGTAAATAAGGCCAAGTCCAAGGGCAATAATGAACAAATAGACACAAAATGCAAAAATATAAGCACCTCCATCAAGGGTACTCCCGTAATTTCGCAAAGGAAACCCAAGTCCCACAAACTTAAAGGGTATTACATCTTCTTTATAGCTTAAAACTTGCTTAAGCAAATTACACAGTTACCCCTCATTTACCACACTCATGAAAGGTAATTGACCTCTTACTATCTAGGGTAGTCTCGTCATTTCCCAGCAAAGTAAACCTAAGACCCCAATTAAAGCTACAAACTTGCTTAAGTAAATTACATAATTGCCCCTCATTCAAAACCCCTACCCCCCACCCCCACCCACACCCACACCCACACCCACACCCACATAACCATCAAACCACCACCCTTGACCCTCTACACAACAAAACATAATGAGAGGTGAAATAAAAACAAAAGGTGGTAGATGCATGAGCAACTACATTTCCTCTCTCTCTCTCATCACTCTTTCTCTCTCTACAAATATATACATATATAGATATATCTATATCTCAACTTTCTCTCTCCAACCTCACCACCTTGCCTTTGTAATCCTATTCACTACCATCCAGATCAAAACCCCAGTCACTTCTCTTGGCTTTTGCGCTGTTTTCACCACCTTCTCAGGTATTTACATCATAATAACTCAGACTTTCGTCTACAATGGCCGTTTGTCCCTGCCCCCCATCACTCTGTTCTTCGTCATAAACCCAAAAGGGGGGTTTTCAAAACCCTTATGGACATCAATTTCTGTCGATGATGTGATCGTGTATAGTTAATCTGGTTTCTTTTATGGGGTTTTCTTGATTGATTGGTAAGTAGAGGTTAGGACTTCGTTTTTGTTGGCCATCCGTTCATAAAAGGTGGTAGGTTGGTGGGTTGACTTAATTTTTATGAACAGAAATGGGGTTTTTTTTTTTTCTCTTTATGTTTTCTTTCTCTTGATTGAGATTCTATTTTGTGTTCCGCAGGATGTTTGTTTAATTTAGGTTATAATTTTTTGTAGGGTTATGCGTTTTTGGGTGTATTGATTCTAAGTTGGTTTGTGCAAGTTCTTAATTATTGAAACATTTTCCCAATTTGGCCGTTCGAATTACGAACATAATTACAAGGTCTTGTCACCTTTTTGCCCCATGTCTCTGTAATTATTTTGATGATTCAAAATCATCCATGGAGTGGGGTTGACTTGAAATTTCACTCTGTGCATCTGAAATTGAGCTCTACGTGTTTGATTAAATGCCTCACTGCTGTAACACTTGAGATCCTCAAACCCCTTTTTTGGCCTTAAGATCATAACATATAAACTACCTTTACAGTTGCTCATGTGTGAGGTACTATGCTATAATGCAGGGGGTGACCAAGGTTACAAAAAAGGGGTTTGAGGATTAGAAATCGCATAAAGAAAAAATATTACGCTTGTGACATGACCTAGTCTGTTGTATACAAGATTGATTCATGTGACAATTAATTTTCTTTTTGTGATCCCAAAATGCGTTTATGGATCGGTTGGTTTTTATGCTTTTGTATCTGAATGGTGGTTATATAACTCACAAATCTTTTCATGTGATGGTTAGGAAACCATGGTGAGCATTCGTCGACAAAGATTGATCAAGCTTTATGGTATATTTTCATATATATACTATTTGTTACATAGATATATTGAGCATACAATGCATTTGGTTTTCTTGTTAATGGACATATTTGTTTTTCGTTTCTTTAATTTCTTTTTCAATAATTTTGTCCTTGATGTTGTGCTACGATAATTAGGGCGAAGTCCTTCTCTAGATTTTCTTTCATCATTTGAAAACGGGCAATCTCCAAGTTGGGTCCAGAACACAAGACATGTCAATGTGCTTCCAACACCTTCGGTTGATGTTGATCGATCTGTAGAGGTAGTTACGGGTTTCATATACTTATCACCAATTAATGTGAACTCACACACACACACGTATCACATTTAGTATCATCTATGTGATTAATGTGGGGCTAAACATATGTTGTCTAAACACTAAGTTTAAAATTTGGCAAAATTATCATGAAAAAGTAAGAGGAAAAGGTAGACTCTGTGTAGTATGACAGTGGTTATTCACTGCATAAAACAACTGTAAGAAACATGAAAGATATCATAAGCTTTTCCTTAATGGTAATAGGTTAGAAACATAAAGGCTTAGCTTATTATTGTTTATAGGAAACTAGAAAATTGAACATTGTATTTACGTGAACATGGTATCATTCGTTCATCTTACATGCTTTTTAATTCAACTCTCCCGATTCCAAAATTTATCTCCCAAAACTAACTGTGCGTTATTCCAATTTGAGTATCTTGAATTTTAGATCCATGGTACCCTTGTTTTTAAAATTCCAATAAGCTATTTCTATGTTTGTATGTATGCTACATTCTGAAATGGAGTTTAGATGGAGAAGCGGGCTTGAGCTCTTGGATCATTTGGTCATTATAGAAACCATAGGATTTAGTAATAAGACTTATTTTTCCTTCTTCATTTATGGGGAAAAAAGAAGAGAAGGGGGGGAGGATACAAACTTCCTAAACTGAGGTTTAATATTAAGACAAGAACACCCCATACAGCGCTTGCCCATAATATGGCAATGGTTTTGAGTTTGAATCGCACACTTGTCAATTATCTGGTTAATTACTAGGTTCTGAGTTTCGAGTTCGATTACAAACTTGCCATGAATTTGTTACTGTTTCTATAATTTTTCTTTATCATTTTCTCATATGTTACTGTTTTTAGCAGGAGAAAACAAAATCTGAAGAACCTGAATCCTCAAATGTCAATGAATCGAGCTCATCTAATAAGCAGCCAATTCAGCATCCAGGTCTATTGCACAGATTTTAACTTAATTATTTTTACTATTTCTAGCTTAAAATAAGTAAATGCTCACCCTAGAAATTTCTTTTATAGTTGTTATATAGTGTAGGGAAGTAAAATTAAAATTTTGTTGCATTTTTGTAAAGACAATGTTTCAACGATTCAAAACCTGCAATCTGTAGTGAAAAAAGGAGTGACCTTTAACGCTTTAATGAGTGTGTTTTCTAATAATACCCTCCATAACAGAATATTACAATCCTCTCAACGATTATTGATGTTTTGATTATTTTACTATGTAACTAATTCAGTGTTCAAAAGGCGAAAAAGACACAGAAGAAAGCATTTTGAGAATCAAGAACCTTGCATAATGAGAGGGGTATATTACAAAAACATGAAATGGCAAGCTGCCATCAAAGTGGACAAGAAACAGATCCATTTAGGGACAGTTGGCTCCCAAGAAGAAGCAGCTCGATTGTATGACAGGTACTTGCATTATATGTTTTAAAAAAAATCCTGCTTTTGTAGATGGTAGCAGTTTCTAAACATTTATTTATAAACGGGTTGATTTGGGCTATGTTTTATCTCTAATGGGTTAAGTTAGATTATTTAACTAAAAAGGGAAGGGGTCAAAATGGGTTGAAATTCATTTACAGTTGATCTAAATGCATAAAAATCAGTTAAATCGGTTTACAGAAAAAGTTTAGATTCATATTTAGCGCCTTATTTATTTAATATTTTAATATATTAACAAAATGGATAAAGTGTGTTCACTAGTCGGTCCAACCTGACCCACACTAATAACTCGCCTGTTTGACCCGTTACCCAACCTGCACATTTGTTTGCGATCTTTTGCATGCGGGTTTCAATTGTTTCATTTTGTTTTCATGTTTGTACAGGGCTGCTTTCATGTGTGGTAGAGAACCCAATTTTGAGCTTACAGTTGAGGAGAAGGACGAACTCAGTAAACTGAGTTGGGATGAGTTCTTAATCATGACTCGATCAGCAATCAACAGCAAAAGTAGTTTGACTTGCTCTTAATCTTTTATCTTTTCCAGCGGTTGACTATTTGAATTACTTTACTTGACCTTTTTCACCTCAAGCTATTATCTTTTTCAAAATCTTCAAAAAAAGAAGGCAAAATAATGCGAAAGTTTGCCAGAATCAACAGTTTTGAACAAACAGTGGCAAATACCATGGTTCTTTTTTGGCATTTTTACAAGAACAAAAGTTAGTTTGCAATTAAGAGTCAAGCATGATAACTCAAAAGGTCAACCACTGTTTATTTACCTAGTAAATACATTATGTAAATGAAAATGATACTTTCTCTCAGAACATCAGAGAAGGGTTAGTTCCCGAATGAAGTTTGAGCATCCGTCACAGAACAACAGCGACCAGAAAACCGAGGGGGATCAAGGAGGAAATAGCTTCTCAGGATCTGATGATGCAGAGACATCGGGCTCTTGATGATTTAGAGAAAAAAAAAACTATTCTCATCTCTTTTTAAACTTATTCAACTGCCATAATCTCTAGCCGGTTTTTAGTGAGTCTTAGGTTATAATGCCACATCTTAGGAGAATACCATACATACGACCGTTGTACCACGTTATCACAATGGCGTGACTTGGCTTGAATGATAATGTTCCTCGAGTTCTCTTTGAGATCAGAAGCGAATATAATCAGTTTATGTATGGTATGACAGCTGTGTTAATATTTTTCATTTATAGGGCACTATTTAGTATGTTAGGAACATACATATGGTTCCTACATCATATTTATAGAGATTATTTTGCCATTGTTATTGGCAATCTGGCATTGTTATTTGTTATTCTTTTGTATTCATATGTATTTGACCACCTTTTGTTGTATTGTCTAGCTTGCATTTGGCTTTCTAGGGGTGTTTTGATGCATGTTCTGCAACTGGTTTTGTTGTTGCGATTTCAGGTCATAACACAATCAATCATCAATTTTTAATATTTTGTTGAATGATTTAATGGAATAATTTTTCGAAAATTTTGTATAAAATTGTATCTATTGACTATTATCAGTGTATGACACAAATTCTTGATGATAAAAAAATGTTTTTAACTTTCAGTTTCATGATGATTTGTTGCATAATAAGATAAGATTGCTTAATAAATAGTATAAAATAAGGTATCGGGGTAAAATGTTGTGCTGTGTTTAAAATTTTAGGTGTGATAGAATTGAATGATTAAGCAATATTTTCTTTTCTCGTCCTACACAATCTTTATTCTAAGACGTAAATCAAACGCGCTCAATAACATTCAGCATTCAACAAATAATTCATCATTCGACATTGAATGCTTCTATTCATCAAATGATCAAAACAGACTCTACTCTCGTTTAACAAGATCACTCATGTTTCGGAGGATCATCAAATGATCAAAACAGACTCTAACCTCGTTTAACAAGACATCACTCATGTTTCGGAGGAACAGCCTTTTTAGTAACATCGTGTAGAATTGTAGATATTATACACCTTCAAGACTCTTTTATTACCGCTTATAATTTGATTCTAATGAAGTTTTTTTTGTCAAGAAAAACATGGCTCAAACGAACAGACATAATTCGATTCTAATCATTCTTTTGTCAAGAAAAATGGCGCTCTAACGAAGGATAAAGCCAAACAAATATCTTGCAAGGGGAAGGAAAAACAAAACACAATTTACATGGTTGAGTCGATCGTCTGCTTTTACATTCACATTTGGATATATTTGTCTGCTTTTACATTTACATTTGGATATATTTATAGCTAAGGCACTCTATCGCCCTCGGACTCCCCTGTTATGGCTACCCTCGGACTTCAGAACTCAACATCTTATTTTCACATAGTTACTTCAAATGCACTTCGCATAGTTACAAAAGTTAATGTTAAAGGCACTTTCGACTAGATTTCCATGCAAACCAAACCTTAAAAATGCAAGTTAAATACAATCAGGAGTACAAACAAGACCTCAAGAAACATAAGAGATACTAAAAAGATTCCATAATGAGACATTAGCTACTCTAAACAAAAATCGCAACTTCCATGATTGATTTACAAGTAATGGAGGCCTGACACCATTGCCTAAATACAAAGATCGTTAACATTCTCAGCAGACAAAAGTATTCTGCTTCTTTAAAATCTCAGGAGAGGAGGGAGACAAGGGAGACAAACTCGAGTGTAACACGGCCTCTGGATCTAGTGTTTATGACAAAATGTTCAGGGTATTTCCTTAACAGCATAAGCAGCCCGAACCATGGTTTGCCCTGAGCTTCAGGGCCTGAATTATCATCAGATGTTAGATACCTCCTTACTCGACTATGGTGCCAGACACTGCCATATTGTTCCACCAACTGCAGCCCAATGTAAACATAACTTAGCCATGTTAACCACAACAGTTTTATATGAATAAGTTTTATAGACGAAAACTTCGGATAATGATTATCTTGGTGGTAATTATGTACAAGAAACGTGATCGAGTTTATGAAACAGGCCAAATCAGAAAATTAAGCTTACAAGGAGAATTGGTTCCTAATTTGTTTTATGTTGCAGAAACCTATTTCTAAGGCTGCAACTTCCTAAATTGTTTTATTTCAAAGATTTAGAGTATAATTGTAATAATATAGTTTCTGTAATCATAATCAAAACGATAATTATTTAGTCTTGAATGGGCAGAAAAGTGTATACGGGTCGACCCAACCCAGTCCCATGCTAAAAGGCCTGTTTTAAACCAACAACCTATTCCACCCTACCAACAAATGACCTTTTTTAACTCCAACAAGCTTTAACCCGGTTACCAGACCCGTCCATCTTTCCACCTCTATATATGCTTACTGCAAGAGTGTTACCTCAGTATGAAGTTTCTCCATAGGCATCCATTCCCCAGGACCACAAAGGTCAGATAGCACAGTAGCTACAGATGATACTACATCTTTCTCTTCCAATTGTAAGAGCTGCTGGTTATCAGAATCCCTGTCAATTCTTGATCTTCCCTCTGACTTCTTATCTGCAATAAAAAAGAAGCACATTGTTTTGGAGCTCACAGTTGAGGCATGTGCTAAGTAATCCTTATTCATACTAGTATCCTACATAGGGAAAAAGTTACTAAATAATAACCACATTTCATCACTGTTTTGATTATGTCACTCAAACTTGTTTTTTAAAGAGTTTCCACTCAAGTTTCACATTAACTGGGTTCACCTAAATGAAACAATTACAAAACTTGGTCGTGTAATTATCAAAATGTCGAATGAAAACCAGTTCCTTTAGGTTAAACTTGCATATGTAGCATAGTTTAAATAAGAGAGAAAAACCATTAACTACTAACCAAGTTTCATATTTGTTTCATTTAGGTCATTCAAATTAACCGATTATGAAACACTTCATATTGGGACAAATATGAAACTCGAGTGGTTAAACCTTTACAAAAAAAGTATGAGTGACCTAAATGGAACATTTATGAAAAGTGGTTCCTATTTAGTGATTTTTACATATTATGAATATATATCAGATGGCCTTAACCCCTGATTTCATAAACTGCATAATCACTAGAAGGGAATTAGCCAACCTTTTAGCGGCATTTGGTAAGTAATTTAAAAACAATTGACACATCAACCCCATGTACCATACACCAGGAGTACATACCCAAATTTTTATACACACACTATACAAAAAATGAAAGCATTTCAGAATCAGAATCTCAGATAAGATATGAAATAAAATCGGTAAAAAGCAAGAAGCCTTTCTTAATAAACATACATTCAGATTTCAGAGTAACACATTCGCACTAAAAAACAATGACTTAACAAAATAATTTCTTTCCAACTAAGTAGACAGCAAATCCCAACAGGCACCTAAGATACTACATACTAGTACTGGAAAGATGCTTCTACTCAAAGGGAAATATCGGTACTTGTGCAACCCTTATTTTAGCTTCGACAGGAACTCTATCTAGGTATACATCAAGCATGCTTTACATCTCAATGATACAAAGCTCTGTCAAAGGGATAATTCCACCAAAACATGACATGGTTTCGCCTTTTTTCCATAGCATACACCTTTTTTACCAAAATGTCACATTAAGTGGTAGCAAAGTTGAAAGCATGTCGCAACTTGGTGCAACTTTTTTACATATGATTGCACAGAAATGTAAGTATGATACATACAATGGGAAACAAGACGAAAGTACACAAAATTCAGGTGCATTTTAATCTTTCTATCTAATTTACAGTTTACTAAACTCGTATAGTTATATGTGGTTCTATATGAATGATTTCTTGTTCAACTAGGCATGAAATTCGACCTTGATCAAAATAAAATCCAGTTTTCTTCAACAAGGTGTAGTTTACTATAGCATACTGCATCCCATTATAAACAACTAATAGGTCATCAAATTCTGTAAATTTCTGTAAACAGATTCAACTTCACGCGCTATTATAAAAATAATCATGAAAACCAAGGGACCGAAGATAGAACTACTAACCTGAATGTGATTTACCACCCGAACCAGAAGCACCACCGTAAGATGCATAAGCATCATGTCCATCTGCAGCAACTCTCCTCATCTTCTTAGCTCCAATAACCCCGCCATCATCCATCTCATCGTCTTCATAAACATCTTCAAAATCGGTCATAATCCTCCCTCTTCCACTCTTCTTCCCACCCGAAACCCTACCAGACGGAGGCAAAGCCAAAGCCATATGATGAGGTGACTGGTAGCTACTCACGGGATTAGGGTTTGGGACGTGGTGACGTGCTGGCCCTACCGGACCACCAAGGATGCTTCTAACCGGTAGAAGAAAGTAAAACTCTTTGTCGCCGATTTGAAGAAGATCTTGCGAATCTAGCTTTACCGGTGGCGTGCCGGGCAGGTGGAGGACGCCTTCGACGAAACAACCGTTTTTGCCTAAGACTTCTAGGGCAAAACGACGGCGTTGGAAATCGTAGAAAATGCGGGCATGGTGACGAGAGATGTTCATGCCACCGCCGAGGGATGAGAGATCGACGTCGACGGTGGATTTCTTCGAGTTACGGCCGAGGATAATGGAGTAGGTTTGCATGTAGTATTCAAAGTCCTCGCCTTGGAGCTTGGCGAATCCTGCCTCGACGTCGCTGCTGCTGCTTCCCATCTTCTACAGTTTGTGCGTGAGGACAAGAATTGGTGGGAGGGAGAAACGGGAGAAGGATCTACCAGTCGGCCATGAATGGAGATGTAATCATAAGAAGCAACAATAGAGATCGAGGGTTTCCGCTGCAATTTTACCCCCTTTACAGATACAACAAAGTTTTGTTGCGCTACGCCAAAGGCTCATACATCGGCCGCATCTGCTGTATAGGTGTTTTACAAGAAAAAAAAAGTAGCGTAAATTTTGGTTAGATTAGAAAGAGTGTGTTTAACCCTTTAAATAAAACAATTACGATAAAATCTGGGCAAAAATAATAATGATAATAATAATAAATAAATAAATTTTAAGCAAAAGTTAATTTCACAATAGATCTTTAACTAATCACATTTTGTAACTTTAATTCTTTAACTACCATTTGTTACATATAAGGTTCTTTTATGACGTTTTTCGTTGTTCGCCCTTTTAAGTCCTCTCATGTGTAGTGCTCGTGAGGGTGTTTTTATCTTTTTACCTTCTTTTAGGTTCAAATCGATTTTCATTATCAAAAACCATTAACTTTGTTAGTATATTGAAAAAAATCAAGAAAATCTCTCTCTTGTTAACCCCATACACTCTCCTCTCCCCCCCCCCTCAAATCGACTCATCTACATCTTATTTTTCCTCCACTAACAACGTTGTCACACCTCCGACCTCCGCCACTGCCACTATCATGCCTCTGACCATCACTTTCATCCTTCATTGAACCATTTGAACGCAACATCACCGTATACCGCTCGCTTTTAGATCTATCGACCTCCGCCCTTCGCCACCATCCACCAATCGCTTTCACTTTCATCGTGCCAACCTCCACTACTAAAGCATCCACTATTGACTGCTATTTCTCTTATTCTCCCTTTTCTTTCTTTTTTCTCAATGTTTGCTTTTGTTTTCATATCCATCTGTATTTTGTGCGTATTTCATATTTAGAACCCATATCCATGTGTATTTCTTCAAGACTTCTTTTCAAATTCATGTGGCGGTGGTGATTCTAGATTAGAAATCAAATGGGGTGGAGAGGAGTATGTGAAAGAGAGCGAGAGAGTTGCTTGAGATAACGAGTGTGTGTCTGTGTGTTTTTATAGATAGAAAGGGAAAGATGAGTGAGGCATTGAAAGAGGAAATTAGGGTGGGGTGGAGAGGAGAGTTTAGGGAGAGAGTTCACGGGGACAAAGAGGGGTGAAGGGAGACGGCGAAGGGCGGTGACAGTGGTCGTGGGAGGGGTGAAGGGTGGCGACAGTGGTCGTGGGAGGGGTGAAGGGCGGTGACAGTGGTGGTGGGAAGGTGGTAAGTGAGGCCGTAGAAGAGAACGATATGACATGGGTGGAGGGAGTGAGGGGGTGTAACATCCGAAAACCCGGCCTAGTTGTGATCGGGTCAATGGTAAGTAGGAATGTGTTTGTTTTATGAGTATTGGTATTAATTATGTGATTAAAATGATTATTTTATATCGCATGATTTTATGAGTTAGATAAGTTGAGTTTTGT